>APFE031126785.1:32276-76739 GCA_000404065.3 Pinus taeda
TAGACAAATAAAGAGTATTATTTACTAATTCAACCAAATTACCAGTGGTTGCCTTGCATCTAAAAATCGCTCTTTCTTCCTTCATTAACTGTGATTTCCATTCTGTGAATAATATTTCCTTGTATGATTCTAGAATTCTTGGTAGGTTAGTCGCCTGGCCCTGATCGGAATCTTGCCATTCCAAAAAATTTCTCAGTGTTTCTTCGGCCTGATCCAAATCTGTCCTTGCCTTTTCTACCTTTTCGCTTATGGATGCTACTAAGTCGCACAATGGCTCTGCCTGGGTAATTTGCTAACATAGGAGCTTAACTTGATTTAACAATGCTTTATTTCATTGAAGCGCCTCTGCTTTAAACTCATCTACCTGAGGGAGATTTTTCATTTGCTCAATTTGAGTTGATAATTGAGAGATTTGCTCGTCTTTAGATTTTATCATTCCCTCAGTTGATATCTTTAATTGCGCCAATGCTACCGATAGCTCCTTTTGCTTTTGGATTGCACTCTTGTCAATCCTCTGTTTCTCCTCTTGCAATTGCTTAGTCAGCTGATAATTGTTTTGCTGTTGTACTTGCAATTCTTGCTCTTCCTGCTCTGCCTTCTGCTGCGCTTCCGATAATTGAGCCTGTAGCGAAAAGATGTCTTGATCTTTCGCTTTTAATAGACTGCTCACCTCCGATGCTTTATCAATGGTTTCCGCCGAATATGCTCCAGCGTATTGCGATAGTTTTGTTAAGTCATCGGAGGGATCAAATTATTCTTTCCACACAACATTGCCCGTTACTGTTAATTCAGGGAATAAAGAAGGTTGATTAGCCCTTCTCCTCTTCCTCTGTCGCTTTAAAACAGCTTTATGCTTAGGGCTGTAGAATACATCCAAGGGGGGAATCTCTTCTATTTCAAAAATGATTTCGCCCAATGGATCCTTAGGAATTATTTCTGTTTCCTTTGATTTGGGTGGGTCGTTGATTTCGCCCGAAACCTGTTTTGATGTCACTTCCTGTGTGTCGCCCTCTTTAGATATCTCATCATCTTTAGAGCATTCTAGGTTTCCGATGATTGAATTGAATTGCTGCCATTGTTGGAGCAAATTCGGATCAATTTGTGTATCATCATTAACTTTCGAGCTGCCCTCTTCTTGAGTTTTCGCCTGGGTTTCATCTTGTCGCTGCACATTTGCCTAGGTTTCTTCCTCCCTCTGGTTATGCACTTCCTCCTGCTACTTTGATGTAGTAGGAGGTTGCTTATTACTTTGCTGCTCAGGCTCGCTTGATTTTTTCGTCATTGGAGTAGTCGCTAACAGGTCTAGAGGCAGAGTTTGCAACCTATGTTCTCTAATTATGTTAAATTTGGCTAGCCCCTCATCGTTGTATTCATTTATGGCAAGCGATTTAACTTGATATAGCAACTCGGCCGATGCAAACAAATCCTAAAATCTTTCTTCTTTGTGCTCGAACTTGGCCAATTTGGCCTGGTCGAGCGCATTGTAAGTGATTTTCCTTGGATCGTATTGCCTGCTTGGCAGAGTGGCTAGAGTCAGTGAATTTATTTTCCCAGCTTCCTTCTCTACATGTTTGATATCATGCAGAGTGTAAATACCAATTCACAGGGGAAAGGAGGGCCAGACATGCTTCTTTTCTTTTTTTAGGGTCTGAGTAACCCCATCGGCATTGATTTGATAAGCTACTTCCCTGGCAAGTAACTTATCAGGGATGTATAGTGGAAGCACATGGGGCTTGGCCTGACTTCCAAAAACTCTAATATAGGTGAATTTCTCTTCTCCAAACCAACTTGCTACGGCAGTTAAATCCACCCCTACTTGTTCAGAAATCTTCGGGGCAAGCTTATCAAAAATGGAGTAATGAATCGGCAACATGAAACCGTTGCAGATTTGATACAAGTGGTGTTTGTAGTTGGTCTTCCACAACTTTTGATGATATATGTGGATGGGTGTGGGGTCTTGCGACGTCCACCTCCATTCGAGCACAGGAAATTCAGAATTAAAACATAAAACGTCTAACACATAGGCACTGTAGTAAAATGACGGAATGAACCTCTCTGTGACGCGAGAATTAAATCTGAAATTAACAATGGTCGTGGCTAACTTATCGGATAATATATCCGCCCAATCCATTATCTCGCCACTACATGCCGCCTCCATTAAGGGGACCATTTCTATGGTAAAATTGGCGGAGTCATGTAATCCCCATAGTCTACACATCGTAATCCCAGAATAGCAGTAAGGAGAACATAGAGAATCGACTGAGTACTTACCCGAGGATTTGTGCTTGTGCTTTGCTGGATTTTCTCTCCAACCTCGAATTGGTTCGGACTCGGTCTCATTTTCTGCTCGGAACTTCTCTAGGAATGCCGTGTTATACTTCTTCTCCTCCGCCGATAAATGATACATTTGCCTTAGATCTTCAGCTCGAAAAGAACCGAAAATCCTCCCATCTACAGTGCTGAACGTTCTATCGGTAATTGGGATCTCTTGAATCGCCCATCTTACCACATCCGTATATGGGAGAATTTGCTCCCGGGCCGCTATTCTGTGAAGAAAGGAATTGGCCAAGTCTTTTATATTAGCCTCAGATTTGCTAGTACTGTCGCATGAGACTTGTATTCCTGTCACCCTCGGCTCTTCGGCTTCAATCAAGTTATATGTTCCTTGCCAAGTAGCTCTGGTAAGTCCCAGACACGTAGTGTCCGATATAAGCCCTTTCTTTTTACTGCCTGGATCAACGACGGGTTTTCCTACGGCCGGTGAAGTGGAAGGCATTGTGGTGTTTTTGGACTTCTTTCCCATTCCACTCAAATCTGTCTCTGCGGGAGAATTCTGCACAGAGAGAACAATAGGTGTAATACAGGAAATAATAACATGAATCGAATAGACTGAGATATATATATATATCTTGATAAATTCATGGTGATCGATTGACTTAAGACGGCTTCGAATGAAATCTATGAATAGATCGCAAGCTTGCTGTTTTCATTAAATGGCCGTTAAGACCTGTCAATCTCATTAATACCAGTCATTTCGGTTAATGGACGAATGATTTATTTGAAGCATGCCTTGGGTGATTTGGCGGTTGAGCGTGGATGAGCGGCTTTTCGAAAGATAGTGCCTTAATTACGAATAAATTGTATTAAACTGCTTTTATGGTTTTACTTTGAAAACTGTGCTTTTGACCTTTTCGCAATCGGGCGTCGGGAAAATCATAAGTCATTGTTTTGGTTCCATTTGGAATCCCCGATCGCCGATAGCGATATCGCATCGCGTCGGGAGTAGCGAGTGGGGCGGTTAAGAATGTGTGCATGGTCAATTGCCGATTGCCGATAGCGATATCGCATCGCATCGGGGCAAGAGGGAGCTTATTTGTGTTTAGCCATTATCGCCGATTGCCGATTGCCGATTGCCGATATCGCATCACATCGGAGCAAGGGGGCCTTAATTGTGTCACTTTATTTATTGCCGATGCCGATGGCGATTTCGCATCGGAGCAAATCAAAATGTCCTCAAGTTGTGTTCCCTTTGTCATTGCGATATGCGATCTTGCGATCGCTTTATCGCAATGACAAAAGATTAATCGTTTTACGTTTAAGGTTTTTTGATTGGTTTTATTGAAGAGGCCTTTTGGTAATGTTTTCTTTTATTTCTTCGGGCCTTTTAGAATAGAACTTAAATTGATACCAATTAAAAACAAAAATTAAAAAGGGACCCATTCCATATTATGGTTTTTGGAATAATAATGATATGAAATGGGGGGTTGTTGTAGGGCACAACAATACCTCAAAACAAACTTCCAAAACAAAAAAGCTTTTAATTAACTCAAATAATTCCTTATTAGTCCCTACCCTTTGGGTTGCAAGGATATAATAATAAATTTCTCTTAGTGTATTAGATGTTCATAAATATCAAAGCTACTTTCAAAATTTTAAATGAAATTTCTTTGAAACATATAGTTCTTTCATAACATTTTCATGATTTTAACTAAATTTTGTGGTTTAAGGTCTTATTTGGCCTCTTCCCAAGGCGCTGACCCATATTAGCTTATTTTAAAGCTAGTATATACAACATTTATATAACAAGTTTTCTCTCAGTGAAGTAAAGGGAGCATTAATTCTTTGACAATAAATGTTGAACTCCATCACCTTTAGGTTAACTCCATCATATTTCCATCGTATTTCCATCTTTCCATATTTGTGACATCTAGGCATTTATCACTTCATATCTTGACAACATCTACAAATGCCCGACAACATCTGGAAATCCCTAGCAAGCACATAGGGACCTTGGAATCAACAGATTATCCTACAAATGTTGTAGGATATGCAGTTCTAAATTCTTGATGATCTTCATTGAAACAACACTTGTGCTTACATTAATTAGTTCCTTCTCCACAACCGAAGGTTCCATAGTGATGGAAAATAAATCCTTTAACTCTTTCTTTGCCCCTTAATGAAATCTTGGGTATCGCATGATTCTTTTTGTAGCTCTTGAAGATTGTTCTCATATGCTCGAGCTTGTTGGATATAGGAAGTCCTTTGCTCCATTCAATCTAGTATTTCATGAAATACTAAAAGGAATTCATGTTTACAATAATGTGATGAAAGATCGTTCCATTGAAAATTCCACCTCCTAGGAAAGCAGTGACCTAAAATAACTGAAAATTGTCATTAATTAGTCATAATTGTTGAAATCTAGAAGCATGTGGTGATTTTATGATACTTGGATGGAGAGGAGCGGTGTTGCGTAGTTGTTTTTTAGTGTCTAGGAAAGCTCCTTAAAGAATTTTCTGTGCTGAAATTCATCTTTTTCCACGTTAAATGCGCCTATTTCACATTGGAGATGATATTAATGAAACTCAACTCTATTGTGGGGTTTCAGCTACTAATCCCCTGTTTGAAGTTCGGTTCAAAGTGAATTTACTCCTTGCACAACCTTATGTTGAGCCATAAAGTTACAAACCTCTGTTATAGGTCTAGATCGATGAGATACCTTTGTTACCGAGATTATGCTATTTGAAATTAAAGCACAAGGAACATACCTACCAACACGGGTAAGTAGAGTATAATCTAATGTTAGTATGAAGAAGTGTATAAGTTGTCTCTCTATTCTTAGTCTTAGAATGTAGTCTTAGAATGTAAGAACAATGAGAGGTTAACTCTTATAATGGGAAGGTAATGTGTTACCTATAAGTGTTTTATTAGTGGTGTTACATTATATGCAATTTCTATCGGTGATGCTCCGTTCTTTCCATGATACGTGGCGTTACAATATATTCATGTTCTATGAGTGATGCTCCATTATTTCCTTGATAAATGGTGTCACAGTACATGCACATTCTATCGGTGATGCTTTTTCCTTTACTTAATATGGGGCTTAGTATATGAACATTCTATTGGTGATGCTTTGTCCTTTCCTTAATCTAGGAATTAGTCAAATGGATATGCGACTTCATTTACATCTCCAACTGATAGATCCAAATCTGGCCCTACAACCAACTATGCCTCTCTCGCAGGTATAGATGCTATTTACCGTGCTCCTGTAACTGGGTCAACTACTTTTTGAGTTTCATCTTCAACTTGAATTGCTAGGTCCTTCTAAGCCCTCACTTCGTTACAAGAAACTGCTTACCCCTATATAGGCCTTATCAGTGCACGCATTTGAGAAGGTTTTAAGGGGTGGGCAAGCAAAAATATAACTTTGTGAGACCAATAGCAAATAATTTCAAATCTGAGCCAATTAGAAAATAATTTTAGATATTTCATACCCAATTTTATATTCTCCATATCCGTAGCCTTCAATTCTAGGTCGACAGTTAAAAGCACTAGTTTCAAAGTCACTGGATGACCTTTAAAGGTAGTAAAGAGAGATAGAGTTTACATCCTCATTTTAAATAAAATTATATTAATACCATTAATTATGAAACAATTGGATTTTCCTGAATGATAAGTTTTCATACATATGTAAAAGTTGTTAGAAATTGAATTTAGGAAAACTAATAAATACTTCATTTTCAAACTACAATTGACTTCCATTTATTATTATCTAACAAGAATGATAAAATTCCAAAAAGTGAGTGGCATTTTCTATGTTGAAATGCACTTTAAAATGGAACATCCTCTACATTAGTCTTTTGTAACCTCATAAATCCTTCGCGGGTTTGCTTCGGCAATGGAGGAGAAAGAAGGCGCTTATTTTATGGCATGCAAGGCTTTGCTATGTTCCCCTAAGCTATTCCTGGTTATAGTTTTGCTTTGTCACTTGAGGTTTTACTATATATAGTGTTTTCACTGCAATAGCGACACAATCTTGGGGTCTAGGCTTATAATCCCAAGTTAGCGAGGATCTAGGTGAACAATGAACATATATAGGTCTAACAAATGTTCATCCAACTGCTAGCTTAATATGATTACTAGCCCATAGTTAATAAGATGGTTACCCATAGTTAATATGATAGTTACCTTTGAGGTAGTAGAATCATTCCGAGAGGTCAGTTTGTCTGAATTGTCTATCAGGCCAGCCTTAAACCATGACCTTGCTCCAATTCTATCTGGGGATTGGTGACGTTGCTTCACTTCTGCCCGAGGATTCCTGCATTGGTGGTGGTGGTGGACAACATAAGCTTTTTGGATAGAGTTAATCTAGTTCTAGAGCAAGATCCATTTCATGAACTAGATCCTGATAGACAAAAGAAGAGTTTGATGTTTGATTTGAAGATCCATACCCAACAACAATAGTTTTAGTAATCATTTAAGCACAAAATTTTTCTAGCACAATGATTCAAAACACAATCATTTGGTGTGGAGTGGGGGCACTTGGTTTCATGCAAGCCTCACTTAGTAATCATTTTTTTTTTGTTTTATTTAACTTCATTTTTTTGTTTTATTTAACTTTAATTTTTTTGTATTGCTTATTATAATTTTCATTAAAGCTTTTATTTTTTAATTTAACTATGTTAAAAAAATAAACACCAAAAAATGGCCCTTGCATGTAGAGACATGTCTACCTCACCCACTCTCTAAGAAAATAATTTTTAATTTACCAGTTCCCCATCATTGTTCAGTCCACTATTCTATTTTCTCTACTAATTTTTCTCTTTGTAGGTGAATGAGCTAGAGCCATGTTTCCATGACAGTTAGAGCCATGTTTCCATGGCCAACATCATAGTAGAACCATTGAATTTTAAAACATATTACTTTAAATATGCAATATTGATTTAATCAAATTTTTATTGCAGAGAAACTCCAACCGAAATCACTACTCTATAGATACATTTATCAAGGGCCCTGACAAGATGAAATTTGTTTTCGGTATGGCTTCATGTTTCTATGTAGTTATTCTTTCTGTTTTGTCTTGATTCTGCTTTTGAGGATGCTTTAAAATCTGGCTTACTTCACATAGGATTTTCCAACAATGATGAACACCTTGTGTGTTTGAACATTGATATTTTTTATCCAATGACATATGCATCATTTTTATTTTTTGAATATGTAAAATAACATGTCTGCCTTTTCACTTTATTCAACTGACGATTTATCTTGAATGATTCAGTTCTAGAGAAATATGGAGAAACATTTGAGTTAGAGGTGCACAACTTCAAAGGTGATGGAGGAGTAGTATTAGCCCTGTACAATATTGATGAAGTGTGGAATTATTTTCTGTTCTTCAACAAATGGAACATTCCTGCCTGAAGGAGAGGTTGTCTCACTTTTATCTCTTATTTTTTGGGTTTACGATTTGTAGTCTATGCGTTCATTTGTTGTGTCTTAAATGACCGTGGTTTATGAGAAGAAGTGGCCCCTCTACCTTAGTAAAAAAAATACAATTTTGAAAAAATACGATGGAAGATATATTTACTAGCCCATGCTCTGTGAATCCTAAATCGAATTTTGATATTATCCTTTTTATCCATCACTTTTTTAATACTGACAACATCTTTGAATGGATATAATATTCTTAAAGTATATGAAAATATACATGATATTATTTGGATATGATAGGTTCAATGGATAGAATATTCTTAAAGTCTATGAAAATACTCATTATATGATTTGCATTCAGAAGGTTCAATGACATTTTCCAATAGGTCTATGAAGCTATTGACGTTGTTGTTAATATGTCAACCGAGGGCCCTCCCCGGTGTGAAGTCCCAATTATCCCTCACACCATTTGGAGTAGGAGCCCATCGGGAATATCAACCTGACTTCTAGTTATCTTACAGATATGCCTTAGCTCTAACTATCAAGAAGAGAGAGGAGTGCACATGCATCTTCGAAAAGCAAGGGGGGTTGTGCCTAGTGAGTCTTCGATCATATGTATGTCAAATTTCTTTCATTGCAGAGGGGAAGAGAAGTGAACCTCTAAGAGATAGGTAGTAGTACCACCCTAGTAGAGACACACATGAACATGATGGGTTTGTGCAACATCAAGCGGAATAGTCCACATAGATGCGACGGTCATTGAAACCAATATCACGAAGAAGACCTGCCTAATATCCAACGAAATAGTCCACAAGGATGCGACAATGGTAATAGCAATTACAACACATTCTCAATATTATAAGTACCAAAATAACCAAAATAGTTCAACTACTTTAGCATAGATGAAAGAAAACATGATTTACAAACATTCACAGAATAGAAACCATGCATTAAGAACATGCTGGCCTTGGAGGCTTATGTTATTAAGTAAAAATTCCAAGACACGTGTATACAATGAACATTAATAACTCCGATATTGGAGCTTTGGAGCCACTCCTTGCTCCTCAAAAGAACCGATCTGTCTCTCTAATGCCTTGTGGGAGGAGCCAAGGTGACAATTCCTTTGCTCATATAATGAGGGTGTATATATAACCAAGGGGTGATGCTTCCCCTTCCTTGTGACTCTTTGACTAGCCTCATGACTGTTTGACTTCCTATGACTTTTCAACTTACATGACTCTTTATATTCCATGTGTGTCCTTTGGACTTCCACTTTACAATACATTTTGAATACCATTTACATGATCCACAACGACGACGTGGCTTAGGAAAACTCATGACATGACACTACTGACATGGAATGATTGATGATGTGGAAGGGTCAAGCCACTGTTGTTGTTATGTGTTTATTGTTTGCTTGAGAATTCTCTTCTTTTCACCTCCATATGACTTGGTGATAAGGCATCTTCAATGATCTTAAGTGTTGAGTTGCGATCGCAAACTGATGTCCCTTTTCTTTCTTGTGATTGATCAACTTGCATGTTCAACTACAAGAGTGTCTTTGAGCATGTTTCCCTCCTTCATCTCTTTCTCCATCATCTTGCCATAGCATGGTAAGGTACCTTTATTTGTAATTCACTCATGATGAGATGACATCTATTCGAAAACCCCCTAGTATAAGATGGTGCATTATGATCCATTAACTAAGCCAGAACCAGGTGACGGCTGGGAAAGAGGCTCAGTAACTGCGTAATTGTGCAACTGAGGTAGTCAGGAGTGAATCTTGAGCCTTGAGACTATGCAATGCACAATTCAGGTTGGGATAAGGAAGAAAACTGCAAAATTTGGGAGCTTAGGATGACAGGGTGAGGGGATAGGCACTAAATCAACCTATTGCTAAGTTTTGGAGGATATATGAGCCCAAGTGACTATGCAATTGTGCAGTTCAATAGATCAGGGCTAAGGTTTGAGCCTTGAGACTATGTAGTGCATAGTTCTAGGAGCTAGTGAGGCAGGCTGAGGGGACTGACACTAGTGAACACACTGCACAGTTCATAGGCTCATGGAATGAGCTTGAGGCTTGTGATTATGCATTGAAAAGTTAGGGCCATGCTGAGAGAAAGGATTGCACAATTTTGGACGCCAAGGTCAGAGCTTGAGCCCAGAAACTGTGCTGTGCATCAATCTTGGGAGGAAGGAACTGCGCATTTCACAATGCCAAGGGGGAGGGTCACAACTAGAGGATTCAAACTGTAGAATGCACAGTTCATAGAGGTCTGGTGAAGCCAAGTTGCTTGGTCAAGAATACTTCTCATAAATGGATAAGTGTAAGATTGGTTAGAATGATGTGAGCAGTGATAAGACTTCGACTGTGATCTCACACTTAGAATACTTGATGAAATAACAACATAGATCACCCAGGACACATGAAAAATGCATTTCCTTTGTGCGACAACTTTATGACCAGTTACAACAAGTGCAACACTTAAGATACACTTTGCGATGACTATGAAGACACTTGTGCGACAATGCTTAAAACTTTGTGAATGAGTGCGACAAATGTTTACATGGTTAAAAAAACTCATATTCACAAAGATAGACCATTGAAACCACTAGAACAAGATTCTACAAATTATGTGACAACCAATCAAAAGATGATAGTTTACCCAACTTACAAAGGGGAGCATAATACTTCAAGAAAGTGCATGAATTATTTTTGGTGTTTGCGAAAACAATGTGCAAGACCAAGGACGCTGCTGAAATTTAATGTAAGAAAAAATATTTTGGAGGGTGTTGTAGCAACTACAACACTTAGCAACACACTAGTATAATTTCAGTGTCTCTGCCTCAGTTAACTTCTTCTATGTAGGTCCTTGGTTCTTTAGGGAGTATTGATTTGTCATGAAGATTACTTTGGTCTCCCCACTTACCCCCTGAATAAACAAGGTCCCCTTTATGCCTTCTTAGTTGAACACAACACAAGATTCAATGATGTCACAATGTTTCGAGTTGGGAAGGGTAGTGTAGCTCGCGAGCTTAAGATTTTCAAATTATAATTTTTCATCTTTGGTGTTGCTCCACTGCCAATGAGCCTGGGCAATACCCCGAGGAATTTTCTTGCTTCACCTATCTATGCAGGAAGCCTTTCTCTTCTTTCACCTTTATTTTTCTATTTTAAAGAGGATTGTGCATCATCACTTAGTTATTTTGGGCGGGAGAGGGATCCCAACTTATTGAGAGCAGAAGAGGTTGTTCCTTTAGAGAAGCATATAGAGACCTATGATTTATGTTTTCTCATTTATATTTTCCCCTTCTCCTTTTCTACTCATTGGATAAGCATGAAAACACCAAAACACAAAACCGACTGTGGGCATAAGGTTTCTTGAGTAGACATAGCTTCATGGTTGGAACTAAAATCTCCCTACAGATGGATCATATTTTTCGTCAGAACTTCATCGACATAAGGAAGAAGGACTGGAGGTTAGCCAAATGTTGAATTGTCAAGAGACTCTTTAGACTTCATCCACACACATACTAAGAAGCCAAAACAGGTCCAAGAACAACACTTATTGACATGACGAAAACAAAAGGAGACAAATAACAAGAAATAAAAACAAAAGAAACAAAATGAAAGGAAAGACAACACACAAGAAGGAAACAAAACCAGAAGACGAGCAAAAGAAGCTAAACCATATCATAATGAAAAAGAAAAGTAAGAAAATTCAAGATAGACTAAAGAGAACAACACAGGATGAGTGCAAGGGAAGGAAAAATAGGATGCAACTAATCCTACTCCTAACTTAATAACTAAAAGGTCAGGGTAACATATAATGGAGTTTCTAATGTAGCAACCATAATCGTTCCCGACCTATAATCATAAAGATACAATCGATTAAAATAGATATAAAGCAATGTGCAATAGAAAAGACGAGAGCTTGAATAATTTGCACAAAACTTTTAAGGTCTTGCCTGTGGGAAAAATATGTGTGGCAACCACTACTTTCATCCAATTCACATTCTTACCTTTTCGACGGAAAGAATAATTATACAAACCTTGAGGAATTATTGTGAATGCACCTTCTTCTATGTCATCTTTCTTAGCAAGCATGAGAAAAGGCCAAAACATGTTTATGGAATGGAGCTTATCGAGTAAGATTGCTCCAACCATTCAACGATTGGATCATAAAATTCATGATGATCCTCTAAAAACCCAAAAATATTTGAAAATATGGATTTTCAATTAGAGGTAGGGGATTACAATGGGAATCTTGTGAGGGAAAATAGATCTGATCATATTCAATAGTCATGTCGAGACATAGAGGACCTGACATAACCATCAATGGAGACTGAGGTGCCTCAACTACTCAAAAAAAATCCAAATAGTGAGATGTTGAACGATGAAGATCAAAGGATGTAAAACAACTGCCATTGGATATACTAGTGGGAAAATGATAACATGAATGACGGTTATCAAAGACATGATAATGATTAGATGAGCTAATTAAAGAATAATATTCTGAGTTTGTAATAAATGAAGATACTAAAATTTGAGTAGTTTTGCGAAGGTTATGAACAATCAAACCAAGTTCCTTGCAAGCCAAATGTGACAAACCATTTTTGTGTAAATGGTGACAAACTGTGCAAACATCGTTATCATGAAAATAATTTAAAAGGGATGCCAACACAACAAACACATGAGACTAGTCAGCACATGCTAAATGGAGAAGAACTTGATTTGTGCGATAACTCATGCATTCATTATTACTCAAGAGGACTTTAGGTGCGATGAAGGGGAATATTTGAAATATAACATTCACGAGAAAAAATGAGAGCTGAATATTAAGAGATGAATTCGATAAGCATGATTCCTTTGGCCAAAGATAGTCCTCAGAATGACCAACTTCACAATTCCATGACTTGATGAGAGATACACATTCCAAAGCCGAGTTTGATGTGAGATATTTGCATGAAGATGAATGAACTGAAACAAATCCTTGAATTTGATCAAAGGTAAAACCTTGAAAATTTGAATGATCACATTCGAGATACCAAACATTTTTCAAAAAAAAAAATTCATCGAGTGAAAGCATACAAAGATAAGGATTGTGCAAGAGAAACCAGGCCTAGCTTAGTTTGAGGGACTTACCAGAGTCGCAAGATCCTGACATAACCATAAATGGAAGTTGAAGTGCCTCGACTCCCTGGCAGGTATCAGAACTTTCAAGGATCGTAAAATTGTATTTTGAATACTGATCCATATCGTGCATGGTGTGAGGATATTTTATACCATTGATTTCAATAAGACCATTTCTCACTGGATGACAACCATCGCTATCACTGATTTCATCAGATTTTTCAACTTCAACAACCAGATTACTCAAGTCAAAAGATTATTCTAATCGCAAATTCAAACATGAATAAATCAGGGAGATTTCATGAGCAAGCTGATTTGAAGAGTTGTCTTCATGCAAGAGAAGAGATTATGAGGGTTGGGAAGAGTACTAAAGATTTGATTGATTTCATTTTCATCATGGATAATCTCACCACCTTATGTCAATTGAGAAGACAACTCCTCGGATGGAGAACCTGAAAAGCATGGTGTGTCTCCATTATAAGTAGATACATCACAGATGGTAGAGCACAAGGGATAATGAGATGAAGAGGAAGTTTCGATCAACGCAACTTTTTTAACCAAATCAGATTATGGATCCAAAGTAAAATCTTCATGAGAAACCAAAAGTTTAGCTGATACACCTAAACATTTGTGATTGCATACATTAACAAAGTCATCATCACCAGATTGATTGCTTCCCAAGGCTACGGATTGATTGAAAGAATTACTTACATTTGATTCACTACCAAAATTGGAAGATTGAAAATCATCTAAGTATGGAAGCACATCACCTTCACATAGAGGATTTTGGAAAACAGAAGAGAGACTGAAAGCATCTTCACCTTTCTGCTCCCCCACCTAAGTAATGTGACTGCCTTGTATCTGATTGTAATTTGAGCCAACAATGCAAAAATAAATAGTGTGGAAAATGCGTTGGTGGAACAGATTGCTCACGCAGATCATGGTACAAAGAGTCATGGTCTGTAGATGATAGAGGATAACAAAAATCTAGGTCAGATTTGAGACTAGAATTATGAATAGTAACATCATCTTGTGGAATGGAGGGGTTAGTCTTCACCATGGGCTTCATGAGTCATTCTAGGATTTCCTCCATTGAATCTGAGTCATGACAAGTGGAAGAGGAATGAGAAGATGGATTAGGAACTTGATTAGAATATTTCCCAAATGTATTATCATCGCACAGAGACACCTTCATTGAAACTGGAAAAGGAGGAGGACAAAGAACAAAAGGAGCAGTAAATTCATCCTCTGAAATTAGAGGTGTCTCATGATTTACAAGAGTTGGGGAAGAAAAAAAATTAGGCGGTTTGGAATCACTGTGCAAATAGATATGAACCAAACACTTGAACTTTTGTTTAAATAAATCCCAATCCGTATTTTCTTCAGGAAATTCATAGCAAAGGTGAAGGAAACGATTAGAGAAATCCTTAATTGATTCATTAGGCTTCATTCTTTGTTTATTAATTCGTTTAAGAACATCCCATAATCATACCTATAAAATGATTTACGAGGCTCCTTTGTAATTTGGTCGAATGAATGGATCGAAGCAGTGGGTAATGTATGATACCATTTCTTAACACAACCTTCAAATGTGAGGGTGAGAAATATAGCCATAACATTCTTGCAATGTATTCCATTAGAAAATAAAAAATGGATAGCATAAAACAAATGTTCACGAAGTGTTAATTTACCCTCACCATCAAAATTAAATTGGGATAGGTTATGGACAACTTCGGTAGGGATGGTAAGTTTAAGCTCTTTAGAAAAACATCCTGGGATAATGATTTGAGGAAGAGCCATTTTGGATAGGAGATTCAAAGCAGACTCCATAGGCACATCATGTCGTTTGTCCCTCCTTCTAGCGCTATTGTTGACGGGGCCAAAAATCCATCAACCAAGGGGTTTCCTTATGTGAAGTCCCAATTAGCCCTCACACCATTTGGAGTAGGAGCCTCATCCGGAATATCAGCTCGGTTTCCAGTTATCTTATAATAATGTCTTGGATCTAACTGTTAGTAAGAGAGAGGAGTGAACACGCACCTTGAAAAAGCAAGGGAGGTATGCCTGGTGAGTGTTTGATCATACGTGTGTCAATTTTTTTTCACTACAGAGGGGAGGAGAAGTGAGACTCTAAGAGAGAGGTAGTAGTAGCACCCTAGTAGAGACACACATGAACAAGATGGGTCCATGAAAAGTCAAGCAGAATATTCCACAAAGATGCGACAGTCATTGAAACCAATATAATAAGGAGGATCTATCTAATAATCAATATAATAGTCCATGAGGATGAGACAACAATAATAGAAATTACAACACATTCTCAATATGATAAGTACCAAAATAACCAATATATTTCAAATAATTTAGCACAGATGAAAGAAAACCTGAATTACAAACATTCAAAGAATAGTCTTACAAATATCCATAATTCATGCATGAAGAACATGCTAGCCTTGAAGGCTTCTGTTATTAAGTAAAATTCAAAGACACATGTATACAATGAAAATCACTAGCTCCAATAGTGGAGTGTTGGAGCCACTCCTTGCTCCTCAAAATAAGTGACATGTCTCTCTAATGTCTTGCATGAGGATCCAAGGTGAAAATTCCTTTTCTCATATGATGAGGGTGTATATATAACCAAGGGGTGACGCTTCCCCTTCCATGTGACTCTTTGACTACCCTCATGACTGTTTGATTTCCTATGACTTTTCAACTTACACGACACTTTATATTCCATGTGTGTCCTTTGGACTTCCACTTTACAATAAATTTTGAATACCATTTACATGATCCACAATGATGATGTGGCATATGAAAACTCATGACATGACATGGCGTGAAACTGTTGACATGTACTGCTTGATCATGTGGTAGTGTCAAGCCACCGCTACTACTATGTATTGAGTGTCTGCTTGAGAATGTTATTCTTTTCACCTCTGTATGACTTGGTGATAAAGAATCTTCAATGATCTTAAGTCTTGAGTTGTGATTGCAAATTGACATCCCTTTTCTTTCTTTTGATTGATCAACTTGCATGTTCAACTACAAGAGTGTCTTTCAACATGTTTCCCTCCATCTCTTTCTTCATCATATCACCATAACATGGTAAGGTACCCGTATCTACAATTCACTCATGAAAAGATGACATCAGTCCAAAAATTCCCTTGTATAAGATGGTGTATTCTGATCCATTGACTGAGCTGGAACCGGGTGATGGGCTAGGAAAGAGGCTCAGTAACTGCACAATTGTGTAGATCCGACAGTAAGGGGTGAAGCTTGAGCCTTGAGATTGCACAATGCACATTTTAGGTTGGGCTGAGGAAGAAAACTACACAATTTGCGAACTCAGGATGACAGGCTGAGGGAACATGCACTAGACGAGCCTATTACATAGTTATAGAGGATTGATGATCCTAGGTGACTTCACAATTATGGATTTCAAGAGCTCAGGGTTGAGGCTTGAGCCTTGAGACTACATAGTGTGTAGTTCAAGCTAGACTAAGGGAGACAACTGGACAGTTCTAGGAGCAAGTGAGGCAGGTTGAGGGGATGGACACTAAGTGAACACATTGTGCAGTTCTAGGAGACAAGGGAGGCTAGGAAATTGTGAAACTGTGCAGTTCATAGACTGGGGGAATGAGATTGAGGCTTGTGATTTCACAATGTGAAGTTAGGGACGAGATGAGAGAAAGGATTTCGTAATTCTAGAGTCCAAGGTTGGAGCTTGAGCCCATAAACTACACAATGTAGTAGTCCTGGGAGACAGGAAATGCACATTGCATAGTTCCAAGGGGAAAGGTCACAGAGAGAGGACTGAAACTGCATAATACGTAGTTCACGGAGGCCGGGTGAAGCCAAGTTGCTTGGTCGGGAAGACTTCTCATAAATGGCTAAGTGTATGATCGGTTAAACTTATGTGAACAATGATAAGACTTCGACTGTGATCTCACACTTAGAATACTTAATGAAAAAACAACATATATTAACTAGGACACATGAAAAATTCACTTTCCTCTGTGTGACAATTTTATGACCAGTTACGATAAGTGCAACACTTAAGATACACTTTGCAATGACCGTGACGACACTTGTGCGACAATGCTTAAAAATTTGTGAATGAGTGAGAAAGATGTTTAGATGGTTTTAAAAACTCATCTTCACAAAAGTAGATCCTTGAAACCACCAGAACAAGCTTCTACACATTGTGTGACAACTAATCATGTGAAAAGACGACAATTTAGCCAACTTGCAAAGGGGAGCAAAATACTTCAAGAAAGTGCATGAAATGAGTTTTGGTGTTTGTGACAACAATGTGCAAGACCAAGGAAGGATCCAAAATTGAGTGTACAAAATTTTGGAGGGTGTTTTCGCAGCTACAACAGAATCCAACTAGAAAAGTAAATATGAAAAAGCAGGAATTTGGTGAGTTTAATATCTTGAGCATGTATAACTAATCATTTACATCTGGCTGATAACTTCTTATATTTTCTTGAATGTGAATGAGTAGGTACAAACATAGGCTTATCGATGACATGGTAGATTATGGATTAAAGAGTGAAGGGGGGCTATGTATGGGTGTGAAAAAATTATGATGCCGATGTACAAAGTGATTTCTTGGCACATGGAAAGTATATTATAATAAGGGGATGTTCAATAATCTAATTTGGATCTAATCATGATGTTTTACCTTTTACATCTATTGTTTGTTTATGTTATGGGGATATAAATTATGTTATTAATTGTGGTAAATTTATTTTTAAGGATTTGGGTTCCTTGGCTTGATGATGTTTGTAGTGGTAAGATTTTATTCTTTTTACATAACATATTTTTTCCCCTATTCTATTTTGAGTACATTTCTTGTATTTTAAGTCAATTCTTTATAGAAATGGTAACCTGCAAATTGGCTTCCATGCATTACATTCTAATTGTCATTATTCCTAGTCTATCTAAAATATGGGACCTAATCTCTGTCTTTGTTAAAACATTTTCTAACGTGTAAGAGTATACAATTGTCATCATCAAGAAAATAGATATGTTAGAGTCTTTATTATATAATATTTACCTCACAAGTTTTCAATTTCAAAATGTAATTGTTACTCAAAAATATATTTACATTCAAAAACCCGAGCGATTGCTCTATTTTGGGGTAGGGGCCCTAAACTATATACCCACCCACCCCAATCACCAGAGGATGATGGTTATCAATTCTACACCTTAAGACTGGTAAATTATCTAGTGAAAACTTGACCTATTAAACGTAAAATATCTTTACAGTGGGAGAAAATAATCTAGGATTACATTTTGATAGGCAGCTATATTATATTTCACCTTGTGGAAGGAGGGGGATTCATGCACTTGCATTCTTGCTTGCATGTTGGCACTACTAGAAAGCTCAAGTCTTAATGAATGGAATGCTTCTCTTTAAAATAGATCAAAGTCAACTTTGGTATGCAACATTCCCTTTGGTGTAGTAGTGCTTGGGTCCTTTTGGCTTGTAGTAGTCATAATATACTTTCATGTTTATTTTTCTTATGTACCAAACCCTCATGTTACCCCTTGTTTCCTTATAGAAAAGCTCCTTACATTCGCCATCTTTGAAAGGGATTATAGTAATAGTTTTTTTTTAGTGTATTAGATGTTCGCGGATATCAAAGCTAATTTCAAAATTTTAAACCAAAGTTATTTGAATCATATAATTATTTCATAAAATTTTCATGAATTTAACCAAAGTTTGTGGTTTGAGGTCTTATTTGGCCTTTTCCCAGAAGCACTGCCCTATATTAGCTTATTTTAAAGCTAATATATACACCATTTATATAATGAGATTTCTCCAAGTAAAATAATGCTAACATTACTTCACTAATAATAAAGGTCTAACTCCATCAGCTTTAGGTTAATTCCGTCGCCCTTTGATCTTTCCATTTTTGTGACATCTGGGAATTTATCACTTCATAGATTGAAAACATCTAGAAACGCACGACATCTAGAAATTCCTGGCGAGCACATAGGGACCCTGGATTCAATAGGTGATCCTAGAGATGTTGCAATATATGCAATTCCAAATTCTTAGTGATCTTCACTGCAACGACATCAATGCTTACATTTATTAGTTCCTTATGTGCAACCAGAGGTTCCACATTGATGGACAATAAATCTTCTGACTCTTTCTTTGCTCCTCAATGAAATATTGGATATCGTGTGATTCATTTTGTCGCGCTTGAAGACTGTTCTCATATGCTTAGGATTGTTGGATATAGGAAGTCCTTTTCTTTTTTCAACCAGTTATTTCATGAAATACCAAAAGGAATTCGTGTTTGCAATACCGTGATGAAAGTTCGTTCCAATGCAAATTCCACCTCCAAGGAAATTAGTGACCTGAAATAACTAAAATTTGTCATTAATTAGCTATAATTGTTGAAATATAGAAGCATGTGGTGATTTTATGATACTTGGATCGAGAGGACCGGTGTGACCGGTGTTGCGTAGTTATTTTCCAGCGTTCACGCAAGCTCCTTGAAGAAAATTTTGTGCTGAAATTCATCTTTTGCCACATTAATTGTGTCTATTTCTTGTTCCATTGGAGATGATATTAACGAAATTCAAATCTATTATGGGGTTTCAACTACTAATCCTCAATTTGAAGCTCAATTCAAAGCGGTTTTTCTCCTTGTGCAACCCTCTATTGAGCCGCAAAGATGCAACCCGCTGTTATAGGTCTAGATTGATGAGATACCTTTGTTACCGAGATTATGTTATTCTAAATTAAAGAACAAGGAGCATATCTACCATCACAAGTAAGAAAACTCTTATGTAATGTTAATACGAAGAAGTGTAGATGCTTTATCTCTATCGCTAGCCTTAGAATGTAGTCTTAAAATGTAAGAAATGTGAGATCTTAACTCCTATAGTGGGAAGGTAAGGCTTACCTATAAGTGTTGTATAAATGGTGTTAAAATATATGTACATTCTGTCGGCGATTCTATGCTCTTTCCTTGACAAGTGCTGTTACAGCATATGCACGTTCTATCAGTGATGCTCCATCTTTTCCTTAATATGGGACTTTGTATATTCACATTCTATTGGTGGTGCTCTTCCCTTTCCTTAACTTGGGACTTATTATATGCACGTTTAGGCAATGATGCTCTATCCTTTCTTTAATCCGGCACTTAGTCAATTGGTACTCCAAATGATAGCTCCATATTTGGCCCTGTCATCTTTTCCTAAATATGGGACTTTGTATATTCACATTCTATGGGTGGTGATCTTCCCTTTCCTTAATCTGGGACTTATTATATGCACGTTTTGGCAATGATGCCCTATCCTTTCTTTAATCCGGGACTTAGTCAATTGGATTTGTGACTTGATATACTACTCGAAATGATAGCTCCATATTTGGCCCTGCAACTAGCTATGTCTCTCTTACAGATAGAGATCTTATTTATTATTCTCCTGTAACTAGGCCAACTAATTTTGGTACTAGACATTCAACTTGAATTTCTAGGGTTTGTTAAGCTCCCAATTCGTTATAGTAAACTGCTTGCTTTTATATAGGCCTTATTGATACAAGAAGGTTTTAAGTAAAGGGGTGGGAAAGAAAAAAGATAAATTTGTGAGCACAGTAGAAAATAACTTTAGATGTTCCATACCCAATTTTATATGGTGTTGTCTATAGAGGTGAAATTTTTCCCGGACATCCAAAATGGGATGGAATCCAGCAATTTTTTTGCCAGAAATTTTGTAGTGGGAGTATTTGAATTGTGTTTTTTTATGGTGGAAATGGATTCAACACCATCAAAAACCCTGGGGTACCCAAAATCTTGATTGACAGCTGTAACCTAGATTTACAAAAAGCTTTTCCAAATTTTATCAAAATAGTGTCGAAATTTCCATGGTTTTCTAGGAAAATTTGAAGCCTTGTTAGACTACTACATTTTATATTCTGCATATTTGTAGCCTTCAATTCTAGGTCGAGAGCTAAAAGCACAAGTTTCAAAGCCACTCAATGACCTTTAAATAACAGAGCGAGATAAATTTTACCTCTTTTGAAAAATGAAAAATATATGAATATCGTTAAGTATGTACTAATTGGATTTGTCTAAATGATAATTTTTCATACATATGCAAAAGATGTTAGAAATTGAATTTAAGAAAAACAATAAATACTTCATTTTAAAACTACAAATGACTGACATTTTTAGGATCTATCAAGAATGAGCAAATGACAAAAATAAAGTTACATTTTCCATGTTGAAATGCACTTTAAAATGGAATATCCTTTGCATTAGTCTTTTGTAACCTTCAGAAATCCATTGCGGGTGTGCTCCGGCCATTGAGGAGAAAGAAGGTGCAAAGGTATTTTTCGTTCTTGTCTCTGGTTATTTGTTGGCATGTAGCGCTTTGCTTTGTTCCCTTTAGTTATTCATGGTCATAGCTTTTCATTTGCCACTAAAGGTTTTACTGTATATAGTGTTTGCAACACAATAGTAGCATGAGTTCGGGGTCCAAGATTATAAGCCCAAGCTAGCAAGGATCTAGGTGAACAACAAGCATAGAGAGGTCTAACAGATGCTCAACCAACCGCTAGCTCGATATGCTTACTAGCCCATATTTAATAGGATGGTTACCCATAGTTAATAGTTTGAGGCAGTAGAATTAGTCCAAGAGGTCGATTAACCTAGATTTCCTATCAGACCAACCTTAAACCATGACCCTCCTCCAGTTTTGTCTAGGGATCGTTCATGCTGCTCCACTTCTGCCCAAGGATTCTGAAATTGTGTTGGTGATGGACAACAAGATCTTTGCAGATAGAGTTAATGAATCTCCTCATCCAGTTCCAGAGTAAGATCCATTTCATGATCCAGATCCTGATACCCAACAACAACAGTTTTAGCAATCATTTAAGCAGTAGAATATTCTATCACAATGATTCTAAACACAATCATTTTTTTGTGGACTAAGGGCACTTGACTACATGCAAGCCCCACTTGGAAGTTCACTTTATTTTTTGTTTTACTTCATTTTTTGTTTTATTTAAATTTAGTTTTTAGTTATTATATTTATTTTTCATTAAAGTTTTCATTTTTAATTTAACTATGTTAAAAAAATAAACACCAACAGATGGCCCTTGCATGCGGAGACATGTCTACTTCACCATCTCTCTATGAAAATATATTTTAATTAACCAATTCCCCATCACTGTTCAATCCACTATTTCAAACCAATTCCCCATCACTGTTCAATCCACTATTTCATTTGCTTTGCTAAGTTTTCTCTCTCTAGGTGAATGAGCTAGAGTCGTGTTTCCATGGAAAGGTAAGAAACTACCGAATTTCAAATCATATTACCCTAAAGATGCAATACCACTTTAGTCAAATTTGTATCGTGGAGCAATTGCAGTGGGAATCACTACTTTACGGATACAATTATCAAGGGATCTGGAAAGCTAAAATTAGATTTCAGTATGGTTCCATGTTTCTTTGTTGTTATTATTTTTATTTTGTCTCAATTCAGTTTCTGAGGATGCTTAAAATTTGTCTTACTGCACATAGGATTTTCCAACAATGATGAACGCCTTGTTTGTTTGAGCCTTTCTCCTTTTTATTCGTCGACATCTATATCATTTTTATTATTTGAATATGTAAAATAATATGTCTGCTTTATCACTTTATTCAACTGACAATTTATCTTGACTGACTCAATTTCAAAGAAAGATGGTGAAACATCTGAGTTAGAGGTGTACAACTTCAAAGGTGATGGAGGAGTAGCATTATCCATGTATAATATTGATGAGGTATGGGATTCTTTTATGTTATTAAGCACATGCAACATTTGTGCTTGAAAAGGAGGATGTTTCACTTGTATCTCTTATTTTCTGGGTTTATCATTTGGAGTCTATACATTGGTTTGTTGAGGTTTTAATGATTATGGCTTATGAGAAGAAGTGATCACTCCACCTTAGTACGAAAAAATACAATTTTTAAAAAATACCATGGAAGACATATTTACTAGCCCGTGTTTTGTGAATCCTAAACCAAGTTTTGCTATTATCCTTGTTATCTGTCACTTTTTTATTAAAGACATAATCTTTGAATGGATATAATATTCTTAAAGTCTATAAAATATTCACGATATGATTTGCATTTCGTAGGTTCAATGACATTTTCCAAGAGGTCTATGAATTCAATTGGAAAAGTAAATATGAAAAAGCAAGAATTTGGTTAGTTTTATATCTTGAGCATGTATTACTAAGCATTTGCATATGTCTAGTAGCTTATATTTTCTTGAATGTGAATGAACAAGTATAAACATAGGCTTATCGATGACATGGTAGGCTATGCATTAATGAGTGAGGGGGGCTATGTATGGGCATGCAAAAATTATGATGATGATGTGCAGAGTGATTTCTTGGCACAAGGTAAACATATTATAATAAGGGGATGTTCAGTTATTTGATTTGGATCTAGTCGTGATGTATTACCTTTTACATCTATTGTTTGTTTATGTTATGGGGATATTAATCATGTTATTCATTGAAGTAAATTTATTTTTAAGGATGTGGATCCCTTGGCTTGATTATGTATGTAGTGGTAAGATTTTATCTTTTTTTACATAACATAGTTTTTCCCTTATTCTATTTTGAGAACATTTCTTGTATTTTATGTCAATTATTTATAGAATGGTAACTTGCAAATTGGCTTCTGTGCATTGCATTCTAATTATCATTATTCCTAATTTGTCTAAAATATGGGACCTAACCTCTATCTTTGCTAAAACGTTTTCTAACCTATGTAAGATTATACCATTGTTGTCATAAAAAAATAGATATGTTAGTGTTTTTATATAATATTTACCTCAGAAGTTTTCAATTTCAAAATGTAAATATTACTCAGAAATAAAATTACATTCAAAAACCAATACTTATGTGTATGGTTGTACAATGCTTCACCAAGCTACTATTGGGAAGTATTGGGATTTTGATACACACTCATGGTCCCAGCTGCAGTAATTCCTTAATTGCCTCTTACTTTCCATATCCAACCCCTTAGATGGTTGTTTTAGAAACTCTAGAACAAGCCTGAAGAACACTCTCGATGTGCTATGCAATTTATTAATTTGGGAATGTATATGAAGCACTCATGATCCAAGTTCTCTTTTCCACCAAAGTTTTCCAAAGAATAATCCCCTCTAAGTGTTAGGAAGATGACATTTTTGAATTTCATTATCCCCTAACATTCTTAGCTTTGGCATCAACACATCAATTGCCAAAACTTATGTTTCAATACCAAGCATCACCATAGCAGCCCATACAAAAATGCTATTAGCTAGCATAATATTTATTACGCTGATATGTGTTTCCTCTGTGGGCTTGGGGTGATCAAATATTGTTCACCCCAACCAATAGGAGGCCTTCATTTTCGTCATCCTTTGGCCAACTAGAAACTCTCACATGGCACTGTTCCTGTCGCCCAGGTTCAAAATGTAGTTTTTATGACATTCCATGTATCTCACTATTTTTCCTACATTTTAACCCTTTCTTAGGCGACTGTGAGTAATATCCCTAGAAGATTCGCTTATGGCAGAAAGACTGGTCGATATCAGCATCAAAATCACTTTCTCTTCTCCGCCTGGTTTTTCCATACCAGAAATGCGGCTTATCATACTTACTTCTCTCACCCAACAAGGCATTTCTCTATCAAATCCGAGGTTTTCTCTTCATTATCATTGTCTTTATGGAAATATTTTCGTGCATGTGATTTGGACGCAAGGTGGTTTGAACGACAGAATTTGTTCTTATGTTTTTAGGGATGATTTTGAGCCAGGAAGCATTCCACTCAAGAAAGGATATTTTTACATTTGCTTTTTGGTCATGAAGGTTATCTACATTTATGTGACTTCAATTTGAGGTGCTGAATATGGATCTGGCTATTTGAAAGAGCAGATACTAGAATGACAATGTTGTGGTGGTTGATGAAGGAAAGAACCACTAGATTTTGCTTCTCTAATCGTAATAGCTGAATGTTTAAGGTTTTTCTGGTAAAAGATATGAGGGTTATGGTTATCCCTATCGATGACAAGGATTTTCCTAGTAGGGTAGCCAGGATGTTGCTGCTCTCCAGCTGGAACAACTCATTCAGGAACCCAAGCCAGTGTGGCAAGGTCATGCCTTCACACTTATGTTTTCTCTTCTAAAGCGTTTCACATTTGTGGTATGTTGGCCACTAGTTGCGGGCCATGGGTTTGAATCTCGTGGCTCCTAAGAGCATCAAAGTGGCGGCCTCAAATGGATTAGGTATTGTGGCCTACAAAATGAACAATGTCACATTTTTTTCCATGTGGGCACTCATAGCGGTGATCTCTTACCAAGATTGGGTTCTCAATACACATTTCTCTATGTCGTTGAATTTCATATGGGCTAGGTACACTTCTCTCAATTCACGATAATGTCATGGAAGAGTCGAGGAAGAGGGACCATAAGATCTTTGGATCTCTCAGGTTGCTGATGGAAATTTACAAAATTTATATATGCATGCTCCATTTCTTTGATATGGTAGACATAGTGAAATTCCCATTAGCATAATAGTAGGATGAGGAGGAGAGGAACCTTGTTTTGGAAATCATGCATTTTTGGGTTACTTTGAAGGACAACCTGTACCCCTAGAGAAATAGGTTAGAGAGATTTTTCATTGAATTTTTCGCACCATAACTAAGGCCTTTGGTTCTTGCAACCACCTCAGTTGGCAAGATTAGATAGTTCTTAAGATGGTATGCCATTGTATTTTTCTTTTCTTTTTTTACTTCTACCCCATGTACATTTTTTAATGTTGTGGTGAGGCTTATACCATTGCAATGTAATTACAACAAACAAAATAAGAATTTGGGGGAA
This sequence comes from Pinus taeda, assembly GCA_000404065.3. NCBI lineage: Eukaryota > Viridiplantae > Streptophyta > Pinopsida > Pinales > Pinaceae > Pinus > Pinus taeda. The sequence goes on from APFE031126785.1 coordinate 57,998, forward strand.
ATTGCTCAAATGATTGATTTTTCAGGGAGAAATAACATTATAATTTACATGGATTGTTGTTGGTCATTCTAGTGGTGAAATAGAGCTATTAACCAAATGAAGGTATTTTAATATAGAAAAAATAATCTTCATGTGCCGAAACATAGGTATTATTAAATCAAGGTTTGGCACACAGATTCATTGGTTGTGTACACAATCTTACATTAGATGAAGCAGAGGAGCTGCATGAAATGCGATACAATGTAAAGCACTTGAAGGAGAAGGAAATTGATGTTGAAGAAAAGAGGAAGTAGGGAGGTTGTCCTTGGAATCCATGTGAGACTACTCTTTTCTTTAAAGCCTTGGGTTATTCACCAACAACAAACATTTACATTGCATCAGGGGATATTTATGGCATTGGCAACATGAGAGCTCTGCAAAATGAATTCCCAAATGTATTTTTACATTCAAATCTTGCTACAGAGGAGGAACTTGAGCCTTTTAAAAACTATCAGAATAGAATTGTTGCATTGGACTATATTTTAGCACTAGAGAGGGATTTGTTTTTGTATACTTATGATGGAAACATGGCAAAGGTTGTACAAGGGCATAGATGGTTTGAAGGTTTTAGGAAACCTATAAATCCTAATAGGTAAGAGTTTTACCATTTTTTACTTACCAACCTAAAGGAAATGATTAGTATTTTTCTTAAAAAAAAAGAAGATTAAAACAATCATTGGTAGATATAATTTTGCATACTCTACAACAATATAAAAATAAAGGGTTCTTATAATGATTGTGATTTATTTTGTCGTTAGGAAAAATATGACCAAATTGATAGACGAAGTGGATCAAGGACATATTTTTTGGAGTAACTTTGCATCCAAAGTGAAGGCCAAACATTTTCACAGAACTAGAGCTCCTTATCCAAGATAATCTAGTGTTTTCCTAAATATTCTATGGAAAACATCATTTCCTCATGTTAGAATGATTGAAATCTCCTTTTTCATGTTTGGAAGTGTTGCAACTTGAGACAAAACCATACCTCAATTATTCTACAACACAAATTTTATTATTCATGAGAGATAATGTTAAAAATGGTACCGAAAAATGGTTTCTTTAACTGTGCCTTAGTCAAAGAGACCTTAAGAATTTCTTCTTTAGCATGCTTGAGTACCCTAAAAATTAGGACAAGTGATGAAGCAGTTCAACGAATGTGCAAATATGGAAGCCTTAGTTATTGTCTTCTAGTACGAGTTAATTTTGGAAAAGGACAAGTGACAAGTATCTAATTCTAGATCGAGGCTTAGGATGAGTTGCATGAGCCACTTCAACTTAGTTAACAACTCAATCACTAGTTTGATTTCCTAACTAAAGACTTGTCAGATTTAGCCAGTCGATTTTCTTATAAGGAGGATGACAACGCTCATTATGTTATTATTCTTGAGCATGAATTTGTGTGTGGAACTTGTGAGAGATAGAACGAGTGAAGGAGAGGCTTGTTCGAATCTATAGAAGATAATTATTTCCTTTTGAATGCACTAGGATTTAGGAGTTAATTCCTAAGAAATAGGAGCAACTCATGCAGTAGGAAATAGGGGCTTATTTCCTAGGTTTGTGCAAGGAATTTAGAGCATAAGAAAGGTAAGGAAAGAGGTCGACAAGGATTAGCAATATTGCAAGGGTTTCAAGCTTAGAACAAGCACGGAAGACAAGTATGTATTTTAATTTGAAACAATTGCCTTGTAAGAGATCCATTGCTCTATTTTTCTATCAATAAAATTCTCAATCAAGCAGAGGATTTTCCGAGTTGGGTTCACTAGAAAAAATATTATTTTTTTCTATTGTGTGACTGTGATTTATTTATTTTTTATTTCACTACAATTAAGTAGAGAAAATTTTGTGTCTTGCATTACAAGTTGTTTCTAGAAATTATGATGTATATTTGCAACTACTCATGAATTTTTAATCAAAATCACAAGACACAAACCTACTCTACTGCTTTGCGGAATTAATTTCACATTTTATAGCATAAATCACAAACATGCAATGAGAAATAACATACATGCACACATTATTTTTCCCAGGGAAAGAAATATGCTAAAACCCCAATACTTGCTTGCATTAATCTGATGAATAGAGATGAATTACAATTGCTTTTCTCAATTGATCACAACCTGCAAGTGAATAACCTATCTCTATTCTTAATCAGAGGATCTGACCCATACTTAGTCAATTTATGCCTCTACTTGAGCCCCTATTTCCTTGCGTAATTCCTTGAGAAATTAGGCCCCTATTATTTAGGACTTTTTCCAAAATGGATTGTGAAATTCCCAAAGTTGATCATTTGACTACATGCAACACCTATACACTCAAGGCTAGTCTACAATTGATGTTACACTACCTTAGAATCTCCACCAAAATTGGGGAGATCAAATTCTCTGCATGCGCTAGCTATTTTGGGTTGATTGATCAGTTAACTAGAGAGTTTGAATGAAGTCCCAATGTACAATTGACCTTCCATTAGTTCCTCCAACAGTTAGAACTAGTTTAACGGAAAAAAACTTGAAATAACTAACCTTGATTGCTACAAATTAGAAATCACACATGCTTAACTGAAATCTAACTTTTCCAACTCGAATTTGTTGAGCTAACTCAGTGAAAAGAGCCATGTCACCTTAGTTAACTACATCCAAGTTGTCTGCTGATGTGGAAATTCAATTTTTCTCAATTTAATCAAAGAAAAATCAAATTGAGAATTTCTTGCTGCATTTTTCAACACTCCCTCTCAGAAAGAAATGGATTATCAACCACTCCTATCGTGCACCTATGGAACTTTAGTTTCCCTCTTGAAAAGGCCTTTGTCAAAATGTCAGCATCTTGTTTCTCTGTCAGAGTGTAGTGTGGAAACATTATCTACCTTTGCACACAGTTCCGTAAATGGTGATACCGAATATCTATAGGCTTGGATCGATCATGACATATAGGATTCTTAGAGAGCTTGATGTAACTCTGATTATCATAGTAGATCACATTTGGATCCATCACCTGACCAAATCATCCCACGGTTATCTTTATCATCCAGATCGCCTCACATGATACTTACAGCCATGTATTCTGCTTCTGCTAAGTTGAGCGCCACATATATTTTCTTCCCGTGGTACCAAGAAACAATTGTTAACCCAACACTGAAAATTCCACTTGATGTACTCTTTCTTTCTGATGGACTTCCCGTCAAATCTGCATCTGTGAAGCCACACAACTTCACTCCCTCTGTTTGTTTGTACCATAATCTATACTAGGTAGTGCCTCTGAGGTATTGTAAGACATGATTTGATGCCTTCCAAAACAGTTTGGTCTGCCTAACCATAGGTTGGATCAACTGGTTCACTACATAGCACATATATGGTCATGTGTTAATAAGATACATTAGTCAACCCACAAATTGCCAGTAAATGGTAGCATCAACCTCTTCACTTGAAGTGGCATCTTCCTTCCTCTAGTTGTTTGGTAGAGGTGTATCCATGGGTTTACAACTCTAAATGTAGAATATTTGTAGTATCTCATTTGCATACTTTCCTTGAGACAAAATTAATTCCCCATCACCTTTCCATAATTCCAATCTGAATAATTAGTTCATGAGACCCATGTCCTTCATTTCAAATTCCCTTGCAAGGTTTGCCTTGCAAGATCAGATTAGTTGCTCATCACCAGTTAAAATCAAATCATCAACATATAAGACAATAATAAGCAATTTACCTTCTACCAAGATATCATAGAGGTTTACATCCACTTCAATTTTGGTGAAGCCTAAACCAATGAGAAATTTGTCGATCTTGGTGTACGAAGCATAGGGTACTTGTTTGAGACCGTACAATGCTTGCTTGAGTCTGTACACATGAGACTCCTAATCAAATGTATCAAAACCTTCTGGTTGGTCGATGTTGACCTCCTCCTCAATAAAACCATTGAGAAATGTTGTTTTTACATCCATCAAGTGGATCTTCCAACCCATCTGCCCAACCAGTGCAAGAATTGATCTAATCGATGAGTACCTTGCTACAGGTGAAAACATCTCCTCATAGTCAATTCCCTCAACTTGAGAGTACCCCTTGGCCAGAAATCTATCCTTATACTTATCTATGCTTCCGGTTGCTGCATGCTTAACCTTGAAGATCCATCTTGAACCCAAAACTAATTTATCTGTTGATCTGGGAACCACTTCCGAGGTCAAAAATTGCAACACGAAATGTTGAAAAAAAAAATCAAGAAAGATCCTGATTTATTTTTGTCCTTGAATGAAATTAGGAATAAAATTGCAATTCCACATCACATGGCAACTTGTATTAGTTAACTAAGTTAATTTGACTTAATTGGCTCAATTAATTCAATTTGAGGGTCTAACTTGAGTCATGTAGAGTGTCTCCTACATTATAGGAGCCCTGGTTGAGTTTATTTTGAGTTGTAATTAACTAATTTATTTTAAATGAGTTAAAGTCAGTTAAAATAGTTCCAGTTGTAGGAGGAACTAGTGGGAGGTCTAGTAGTGTTGTGTTGCCTGCAGTGATCAACTAATTAACTGATGTTTCACTCATAAATAACTCATGCATGTTAGATCTAAGAGTTACCGAGTTGAGATTGGAGTTTAGGGACAATGTACTATCATTTGTATAATAAGGACTTGGGTAAGTAATAAATTGGTTAAGTATTGACCTGGGCTTGTCTAGGAAGCCATGAGACAGATAGAGATAGTGTATAGGTTGCTCAAGCTTAAGAAAATCATTGTAATATTCTCATATTTTCTTACTAATGCAATATACAAATAGTAGGGGTTTTTAGTTGTGGCTTTTTGCAAGAAATCGTTGTGTAATATGTTGATTGAATTCTTTCTCTTGTATGCTTTGTGATTCCATGATCATTTAATTGTTTGTGCTAATGAGTAGAGTAGATTCAATCTATTGTTTTAGAAAATTACAATTAGCAATTTCAATCTACAAGGAATTTCAACATGGTAATAGAGAAAAAATCACTCTAGAAGAGGAGAATACGAGTTTGTCTTTTGCATGTGAAATCGAATTTGTAGTATCATACTTCAGAGTCAGCAAGATGTCATTCTATTGAGACTTGAATATTCCCTTGAGGGTATTTCAAACTATATTACTTGGATGGACATGATGGAGGCAGTTTTGGAAGATAATGGGCTTAAGGAATTCATAGACAAAGATGTTCCTAATCCTCCATCAATTGATCCTCCAGATCTAACAAAGTGGATAAAATGTGGTGCAAAGGCGATAAGGATTATCCTAGAAGGAGTTCAAGATCATATTGTCTTGAACCTCCATGGTAAGGAGACTCCATATGCAATATGGAAGGCCTTAATGGACCTATTTCAAAACAAAAATGACCATAGGAAGCTGGCATTGAAGGACAAGCTCAGAAAAATCAAGATGGAAAAGGGTGACACAATACCAAAGTACTTGACCAAGTTCACCCAATGTCGAAATGAGCTTGGAAGTGTCGGTGTTATATTTGTTGAAGATGATCAAGTCATCCTATAACTTCTAGGCCTTACAAAGAGCTGGCATAACTACCAAGATTCGATAAATGGGAGGGAGAAGCTACTAGAGTGGGAGCGTTTGTGGTCCGACTTGGTGAAAGAAGAGATTCGACGAGACACCATAGATGGGACCTCATCCAAAGAAGTGGAAGAGGATGTTGCATTAGTTAGAAAAGAAACAAAGCCAAGGGAAATAAGTCCCAAGGTGAGGAGGGAAAGAAGAAAGACTTATCCAACATCATGTGTTTTCACTGTCACGATTTCGGGTACTATGCCAAGAAATGTCCACATAAGAAAGTGAGCAAGAAGGAGCCTACAATAGACAATTCAAACTTGATTTCACTCTCATTACATGCATCAAAATGTAATGAGAAGCATGTGGTATCTTGACAATGGTGCCTTGTTCCATATGAGGGGGAATAGAGATCTCTTCAGTGACAAGGAGGAGAAAGACCTCAAGGAGAACATAGAGTTTGGATATGATGGGAGGTATAGCACGACGGGTATTGGTACAGTTACTTTTTAAAGGGACTCAGACTCACAGATGTGATGTATGTTCCAAGACTAAAGAAGAATCTTTTTTTCTGTCTCGATATTGGAAGATCGTGGCTACATTGTGATATTTAGCAAAGGAAAGGTTTTCCTTAGACACATCGCCATAAGACATGTGAAATAGATCAGTATGTGAGTCAAGAACCTGTATGCACTTGAGGTACAAGATGCATGCAAATCCTTGAGGAGCAAGGCAAAGGTTAGAGACTTGGAGCTTGAGAGGGAGCATAAATTACCTCTCAACATGCAGCCGTAGAAGCAACCTCAATAAGTTGTGGAGTAACCACAATTGGAGAATCAAAGAGGAGTCTAAGTGGAGACATCCAATCAAGCAAAGACCTCTAGTAGGGGAGATTTGGAGCCAAGTGGGAAGAGGGAGAATATGTAGCTATACCTCGAAGAGCGAGGTGGATTGATGTAGACTCTTAGTCCAAGAGTTGAAAAAATTTGGGCAGGGTCCATTGAGGTGTGTTTCTATCATGGATCGTTACCTTGCTATGGGGACCATAGTATTTAGTAGCAGGAGGATTAATGTTAGTAAGACACTGAGGAATGTAGAGCAGTGTTGAAAGCAGAGTAGGAGTCTCAGTAGCAGAGTCAACAGTAGCACAGGTTTTCCCAGTAGACAGTTGCAGACACAGTTGATTCAATTTGTTTTGTTTGGATGCTTTTTTTGGTTGCAAATGTTGCAATAGCAACAACAACATTGATAAGAGTTGCATGAAAAATATTCCAAAGGTACCAAATTGGGATAGATGTGAATCCATTTCTTGTTGAGAGGGAGTGTTGAAAATTGCAAAAAGAAATGTTGAAAATAGCTTCAAGAAAGATCCTGATTTAATTTTTTCCTTGAATTAAATTAGGAATAAAATTGTAATTCCACATCACATGCTAACTTGTATTAGTTAACTAAGTTAATTTGAGTTATTTGGCTCAGTTAATTCGATTTGAGGGTCTAACTTGATTCATGTAGAGTGTCTCCTACATTATAGGATCCCTGGTTGAGTTTATTTTGAGTTGCAATTAATTAATTTAGTTTAACTAAGTTAAATTTGGTTAAACTAGTTCAAACTATTGGAGGAACTAGTGGGAGGTATAGTTGTGGTGCTGCCTACAATGATCAACTATTTAACTGGTCATGCACTCATAAATAAATCATGCATGTCAGATCTTAGAGTTACCCAGTTGAGATTGGAGTTCAAGGACAATGTACTATCAATTGTATAATCATCCAAACTGTACACGTGGTGCATGAAGTCAGAGGAAGGCCTATGAGGATTATGCAATTATAATTGAGGAATTTCCCTAATTAATAGGGGCTAATTTCCAAGAAAAATGCAAGGAAATAGGGGCTTGGACAAGCAATAAATTGTTTAAGTATTGGCCTGGGCTTGTCTAGGAAGTTGTGAGATAGATAGAGATAGTGCAGAGGTTGCTCGAGATTAAGCAAAGCTTTGTAATCTTCTCATATTTTCTGAATAATGCAATATACAAATGGAAAGGGTTTTTAACTATGGCTTTCTTAAGGAAATCATTATGTAATGTGTTGATTGGATGATTTCTCTTGTAAGCTTCATGATTTCACAATCGTTTAATTATTTCCGCTAATGAGTAGAGTAGATTCCAGTCTATTGTTTTAGAAAATTACAATTAGCATTTTGAATCTACAAGGAATTTCTACACCAAACATTTTTCTTTACGATGGATTTGTATTATTCCACCATTGCATCAACCCATACAAGTTGCTCTACCGATTCCTCGAAAGAGGATGGAATAGTCTCTACAAGATGAGTCATTAGATCCATGTATCCAGTGTACTGGTCAGGTGACCTTATCTTCCTGCACAAATTTGAAGGAGCTCCCACATCCTCCCTTGCATCCTACATAAGTCTATCATTTTCCATGGTTCTTTTTCTACCTTCTATGGATGATTCTGCTTGAGTGGATGTCTCCACTCTACCTCCTCTCTAATCCTCCATTTGTGGCTACTCCACAACTTTCTTAGACTCCTCTTGAGGCTCCTTTTTTGGAGATAAAAACTCCTCTTCTGGCAGAATTGGAAGCTCCCTCTCAATAGAGAACAACATCACTTTCTCCTCATCAAAATTTACATCCATTTGCACAACTGTCATTCTGAGGGATGGAAAGTACGCATGATAATTGTGAGGAGTTTTTGTATAACCCAAAAATACACCCTATTCTTTTGTTGGCTCAAGATTCTTCCTTGATTCATTTGAGACATTCCGGTAAACAGAGGCTCCAAAAATCCTGAAGTGTAACACATCCAAATTTCTCCTCGAGAAAGCCTCCTCTGTTGGAATCATGCCCATAATCTGAAGAGGACTCCAATTCTGAAAATAGATTGTTGTGTTGCATGCCTCAACCCACACATGTAGAGGAAGGACTTGGTCATGCAACATATCCCTCACATCTCCCACAATTATATGGTTCTTTCTCTCAGCCACCCCATTCTGTTGTGGGTTGTGGGGTGTTGTCAGCTCTCGTCGAATGCCTTCTTTCACATAGAAATATTTGAATTCATTAGACACGCACTCACCTCTAATATCGCTCTTGAGAGCCTTAACCTTCTTGTTTTTTTCTTTCTCGACCAGTTCCTTGAATTCTACAAACTTGGAGAATGCCTCATCTTTCTTCCACATGAAGAAGATCTATAACTTCCTTGAGATATCATCAACAAATATAACACAATCCTTATGTCTTGTAGTGGAGGTTGTTGAGAAAGGTCCACATACATCAGAGTGGATCCTTCCCAAGACTTCCTGTGCTTTTCTTTCCCAATCATGGAATGTGGATTTTGTGTAATTCCCCAAGGTGCATCCTTTTCATAAATCTTGTTACTCAAGTTCTCCTTTGGGGAGGTCATTGGTTATTTGTCGCATAATATTTAAGGCACCATGGTGAAAATTGCCAAATATTTTGTGCCAAATTTCACCGACATCACGACCCTGCACATTCTCTGCCTTAGTGCTTAATGCAACATAATCTTCCACATCTAGCTTATACAAGTTTTTCACACGAACCCCGATGTCCTTCACCTGTCCCATGTTTATGTGTCTCAGGAATTATTTTCCTTTGTTGAAGATCATATCATAACTACCGTCTTCCAAAATTACAATAGAGATGATATTTTCCTGTAGGCCCTGAAAAAACATGACATCTTTGAGCCTGAGAGGGGATCTTGACTCCCTCTGAAAGGTGACTGTACCAATCCTGGTTGTGTTGTACCTTCTTTCATCCCCCATATCGATGTGCATCTAGAGACCTTTCTCCTCCAGTTCACTGATAAAATATCTACACCATGTCATGTGGAATGAGGAACCAAAGTCCAAGTACCACATGATCCCCATCATTGTGCTCATCATGCATGCGATAAGGGTAAAGTGAAGCTCGAACTATGAAGCCAAGGCTTCACCTACTTCTCCTCCTGAGGTCTTCTTTCTTTCCTTTTTGTGTGGACACTTCATGGCATAGTTCTCGAATTCATGAAAATGGAAGCATTTGATTTTGGACAAATCTTTCTTCTTGCCCCCTTGGTTGGATTTTGGTTTGGTTAGATATTCCTTCCCTTTTCCCTTCTTTCTCTTTCCAACCAATGCAAATTTTTCTTCATCCTTGCCCTTGGATGAAGTCACATCTATGATATTCCACCTTATTTCCTCTTGTACCAAATCAAACCATAAGCATTCCCAATTCATTAGTTTCTCCCTCCTATTGACCAAACCTTGGAAGTTATGCCAACTATTTGGAAGACCTAGAAAGGCTAGGCTTTCCAAATCATCATCTAAAATAGTAACACCAACTCTGACAAGCTCATTACGAATTTGTGTGAACATGCTCAAATACTGCTAAATAGTTTCATTCTTCTACATCTTGATATTTCAAAGTTTGTCCGCAAGTGCCAGTTTCCTATGGTCATTTCTATTATGGAAAAAATCTATCAGTGCTTTCCACATTTCATAAGGAGTTTCTTTCCCATGGATATTGGTGATAATGTGGTCTTATACTCCCTCCAATATTATTCTCCTCGCCTTGGCTACATCTTTCTTCCATTGGGCTAGGTTTTGGGCACCAAATTTCGTTGGTTTTGAAACATCTCTATTGATGTATTATATAAATCCATTGTCATCCAATAACACCTCTATGTGATGAAATTAGAGATGCCTTCCAAGTCATAATCTAGCCTTATCTCGTTGAAGGTCATCTTCCCAACTCTAAAGAGATCCTGCTACACTGAACTGCAAATTCAAACATCCTAAGAAAAAAAACCTCGAAATTCTTTCTCTAATGTGAATCCTACTCTAGTACCATGTAGAAGCTATGATGTAGATTTGCAACTGCTCGTGAAGTTTTAATCAAAATCACAAGACACAAACCTACTCTACTTCTCTACAGAATTCAATTCACAATTTAGAACATCAATCACAAACATACAATGAGAAATAACACACATGCACACAATATTTTTCTTGGGGAAAGAAATTTACTAAAAATCCCAATGCCTTCTTTCATTAATTTGATGAATAAAGATGTATTACAATTACTTTTCTCAATTGAGCACAACCTGCAAGTGAATAACCTATCTCTCTACTCACTCAGAAGCTCATACCTAGACTTAGTCATTTTTTATCTCTGCTTGAGCCCCTATTTCGTTGCACAATTCCTTAAGGAATTAGGCCCCTATTATTTAGGAATTTCTCCAAAATGGATTGCACAATTCCCAAGGTTGATCATCTAATTTCATGCAACACATGTACACTCAAGACTAGTCTATAACTAAATTTACACTACCTTGGAATCTCCACCACAACTGGGGAACTCCAAATTTCTGCATGCACTAGCTATTTTGGGTTGATTGATCAATTAAATAGATGATCACTGAATTTGAATGAAGTCCCACTGCACAACTGACTTTCCACTTGTTCCTCTAACAGTTAGAATTAGTTTAACTGAAAACAACTTGAAATAACTAACCTTGATTGCTACAGATTAGTAATCACACATGCTTAATTGAACTCTGGCTCCTCCAACATGAATATACTAAGCTAATTTAGTGACAAGGGCCATGTCACCTTAGTTAACTACATCAAATTTATCTGCTGATGTGGAACTTCGAATTTTCTCAATTTCATCAAGGCAAAATCAAATTAAGAATTTCTTGCTGCATTTTTCAACATTATTCTCAGATTTGTTCATTCAAGCTGATTAAAAATTTTGTGGATTTTCTACATGGTATCAGAGTTGTGAATAGAATAAATACTAGCATTTAGGGATTATTTTTTGTTGGAGAATAGAGATCCAAATTTTGAAGAGCAGTTCTTTGTACAGGGAGAATGTCGTACCAAGGACTAAGGGTTGATCATATCTTAAAGGGAGCATCAAACTTCATCTCTTGGAAATGAAGGATTATGATAGTGTTGGATGATAATGGTGTGGGAGAGATCATGAAGTAGGTTATCCCACCACCACAAGATGCCCAAAAATTGGCCTAACATAATAAGAATGATTTCAAGGGAAAGAGGATTATTCTAGAAGGGCTCAAATATCATATTTTTCCTCATATCCATGAGAAGAAGACATATTATGACATCTATCAAGCCATATTATATCAGAGTACCAGCGATACCAGGAAGCTTTCTCTTAAGGAGAAGCTAAGGAGTATTTGGATAAAACAAGGTGATCCCATTATCACATATCTTACAAAGTTCACTCAGGTCTAAGATAAACTAGGTGGTGCGGGTGAAGTTGTGTTTGAACATGACCTTGTGAGTCTTTCCTTACTTGGACTTTACAAGTATTGGAAAGGGTTCCAGGATCTTGCTAGTAGGAGAGACAAATTTCTTGATTGGGAAAGGTATTGGACTAACTGCATGCGGGAAGATATCTAAAGAGGAACCTTAGTAGGGAGATTAGTCAAGATCAAGGATGAGGATAATTTTTCTCTTGCAGGTAATTCCAAAGGAAACAAAAGGAAAAGGGAAGGGCGAGCCTAGTCAAAATTATGACAAGAAGAAGAAGTATTTGAGCAAGATCAAGTGCTTCCATTTCCATGAGTTTGGGCACTATTCTACTAAGTGTCCAAAGTGAAAGAATGGATCATGTAAGCATCATGTTGCTGCATCAATTGAGGTATATGGGTTTGATACTTAGTTGAGAAAGACTTCTCATTGATAGCTTGCATGGCAATCTCAGTAGGAAATAACATGTGGTACACTGATTCAAGAGCTTCTTTCCATATGACCGGGAATAAGAAGTATTTTAGTCATTTGGAAGAGAAGGACATGTAGGTTCATATAGAGCTTAGAGATAATGGAAAGTATGAGACCAAGGGAGTTGGTACTATCAACATTTAGAGGGAGTCTTAGAACTCTTTCCATATCAGGGATGATTTGTCTGTTCCAGGATTGAAGAAGAACCTGGTTTTAGTAGTAACCCTTAATGACAAGGGATATGATGTCATCTTCAACAAAGGTAAGGTGTACCTCAAGTGCCTAGCTTCTGGGACAGTGAAGTAGATATGTGTAAGATGAGGAACTTGTACAAGTTGTGGGTAGAGAATTGCGCAACCTTGAGCAGCAAGACAAGTGATGAGCATAGTAGTGATATTAAAGAACTTTGGCACAAGAGAATGGGACACTTGCATTATGGGGCATTGAATATTCTTCAACAAATATCCATAGGATTACCAACATGCATATTTGACAAGAATGCAATGTGCAAGGGACGCACGCTTGGAAAGTATGCCAATACTTCTTTTTAGGGCCGAGATAACAAAGCCAAAGGTATTTTGGAGCTGGTGTAGTCAGATGTATGTGGACCTTTCTCTTCCCTATCTCTTATGAGACACATATACTATGTTAATTTCGTTGATGATTATTCTCATAAAACTTGGATATTCTTTATGAAAAATAAAGATGAGGTTTTAACCAAGCTCTTAAAGTTTAAGGCCTTGGTAGAAAACCATACAAGGAAGAATATCAAGTCATTGAGAATGACAGTGGGGGAGAATATGTCTCCAATTCCTTCAAGGAGTTGTGTGCGAAAGGTGCAATTAGAAGGGAGTTGATTGCACCCCATAACCTTAGAAGAACCACAACATTGTTAGCGGAGCCAGGGCCATGTTGCATGATCATGGATTACCTAGGTTTTTGTTGGAAGAGGTATGCAACATTGTAGTATTTCTATAGAATAGGAGTCCTCACATGGTTCTTGGATGAGTTACACCAGAGGAGGCTTTCACAAGTGTTGTACCTCTGAGATAATAATGGTCAGCTATTATGCCAGAGCATCTAAGATAAATGTTTTGGGGGTTTTTGTTTTGATTTGGGAGACCAATGAATAAAACAAATATAGAACTGATATACCTAACCCTTTGAATAATATCAATATCTCAGTAAAGGGTTGCTATAAAATTTCACACAGTGATAAAGCTTGAATAGTGGTGAGCAGAAAAAAAAAAAAAAAAAAAAAAAAAAAATAAAAAAAAAAAAAATACGATTATCACAATTGTCAGATAGGTAATTGCATAATCATAAGTATGAAAACCTCTTACCGATGTTCAGAAGGTTCAAGAGAATATTCTTATGCTTAAAATGAGATGGTGATGATTTATTGATTCAGAGGGAATTAATTAAAAATACAGTCCATTAATCCATTCTCTTTAATGATTTTCACTTCAGAAAGCTTATAGGAATAGATTGAGACACAATTATTCCTACCTAGTTATCTCTTTAAAGTCATAAGAATATGAAGAAAAACACAATGAGTAATATTGGAAAAGCTTACATGAAACACAAACTGTGCAAAACATAATTCAGAATCCTTTGCTTCGTATTAAGGTTCTAGAAAAGTCAAGTACATCAAATGTCTAGAAATGCTTCATCAAGGGTGCAACCCTTTATAACTTGTGAAGAGAGTTATTTATACAAAAATAGGATGAAAAATATCCTAAACTAATTTTACAAAAATAGATTATTTACACACTCAAAAATAAAATTGTCTAATGATCTGGCACTGCTTTAGTGTTGTGCTATTTGATGACATATCATTGAAAAAGTTGAAAGGAGGTTGAAGCTAGTTGACTGTTCCTTCAAAAGCTGAATGTTGTTCAACTATCCTTGATTAAGTAAATCTGTTAATTCTTCCCAGTATTTCTTATCTGGGATAGAAATTCTTGTTATCCTTTTGTAGAGTTCATCCATCTCGGTGTGTTTATTAAAAGTGGGCTTTACCAAAATATATGCTTGATTTCATTCGGGATGAAGAAAGAATCCCTGAGTGTTTCTATTATGAGAGTTGTATTATTGATCCTCTGTTTTATTAGTCAAGGCTCTGCATAGTTGTCTTCTTATCTGAATATAGACTTTTTAATAGGTTTCTCGTTGAGTCTTAGAATAGACAGACTCTGTGACTGATATCAGAGTTGTTTATCCAATGCTAAAGTCTTCGGCTAATTACCTGCAAAACACAACAATAGTTAAGAAAAAATAGGTTCGGGAGGAAAAACAACTGATGGCTTTCTGGCACAGAAATTCTTGAGGAAGGAGCTGTGATAGCGTCCTGAACACAATTGGAGGTCAAATGGCATCGCAGAGGTTTAGAGTAGCGCTGAAGGATTTTAATGGTTTAAACTGTGAAACGGGCGTAAGGCATGAAAACAAGAGTTTTCAGGGTTTTTAAAGTGTAACAGGAAAGTTTTAATATGGCGTGAATGTTTGAATAATCAACGGTTTATCAGGTTGGCGAGGAGGCAATTTTAAAGGGTCATCGCACTGCTTATGAGGCGAAGGTGGTTTTGCAGAGGGATCACTCGATATACTTTAGAGCATGACACGTAGCCTCAGGGGTCCGGGAAAACCGCTTTATTGGACGGGTATTTTTTGGGCATTGGGCGTGGCCAATATAGATGTGGAGTGTTGGATGAGAGAGATTTTGATCTAACGGCAGTCAGGCGATAGAGCAGTGTGGAAGAAAAAGGGAAGAGAAATGGAGGGGCCCAACGGGTTAATCACGGTGGTATCGCACTTAATCATGGTTTAAAACTTGGATTAGGTGATTGGGGTGATTAGCGGGGTTTTATTAACTTAATCGCAAATTGATAAGTTAATGGGTTTTGTCAGGTTTTAGGTGAAAACACATAGTTTAATATTTAAAACCAAGGTTTGGGGATATTATGTAAAAGGACTTAATAATATACGAGAATGGGTATTTTAGGGATTTAATATATTAAATTAAAAGTTAATATAATATGAGCAAAAAGGATATATGCAGTGAAACGTGACATGGAGGTGACGTGGGGTGGAAATATTTGGAAGCTCACTGCGGGGGTAAAGAATGTACGAGAGCTTTCAATGAGGTTGAACCCCCGTAGTGATTTCAAGCCACACATTGCGGTCAACCATGATAATGTTGCAGTCAATTGCAGGGGTTGGGATTTAATTAAACTTTGTGCTCATTGCTTCCCCACAGCACACCTCAACGTACTTATCAAGCTATCACTTGATTGTGCCTTTTGAATCTGCATGACCTTTAGCATATGGCAAACAACGTGAATGTAGGAGATGATGTGCATGCAGAAGGAAGGTCTAGGATGAAATGGTAAGTGGGAGCGGCGGTAAACGGTTGGATGAAAATGAATGAAGTGATAGCATATAGCACATTGCACTTTCTTAAGCCTGATGTTTCATTCCCTTAAGAGCGATGCGATGCGATAAGATCCTACGGTCAGGAATCCGCAGTCATCCGAGGGTTGACAACGTTATCGCACATCGCACATCACTCTTTACTTCCACCCAATGGTTCATTCCATTATGAATTATGTGATGTGATATTACACGTTAGGAAATAACCATTTGAACATTTCAAAGCTTCAATTTCTACCTACCCTTCTATTCCTAACATTTTACTTATTCTTTTAGAGTGCATTTAAACTAGCAACTCAACATTTTCTTTTTCTTTTTTATAAACAAGCTATCTCTATTTCTAACCTTATATCATCCACGCGCTTAGATTAAGTTTATGAGCTCCTTTTATTTTCTCTACCTAACTATGATCTGCCAAGATTACACTGTTTGGTCAGATTTTATTCTCTGATCTATAAACAAAAAATTCAAAGCATGGAATAACCAATATTAAACAGTTGGATTACCATGGATTGTGGCATGAATAACAAGTTGCACACAATCATTATTATGCATAAAAGTAAATAGTAGTGGCATTTAGACTTGCACACTTTCGTGTTTTATTTCTATTTTCTTTTCTGTCAAACCTAGCATTTTATTTTGCCTTTATTTTTTTAGGGCATCTACCCTAACATTTTCTTTGATATGGACATATTTATTCAAAAAAATTCCTAACATTTTTTTACTCAATATTCTTTTTTCCCATATCCTATCTTAACATTTTGTATATACATTTTCATTTTTTGTCTAATTTATTCTAACTGATCAAAACCAAAAAGTGCTACAACATCGGCTCCAATTGGGGACTGCTTTCTCCTATAGAATGCAGAGAACCTACATATCCATGTGCCTTCTCCTCAGGCTTTGGAGTCTTTGATGTAAAAAAAATCTCACTGACAGCTTAAAAATAAAAGAAACCAGAATATTTACAGTGAAATGCATCTCAACTTCTTAGTACTGAATGAAATGTTTAAGAAACCTTCCAATTATAGGATAAGTGGAATATTGTCCCTCGAGATTTTGTAGCACAAAGGTGTTGTTACCCTTTACTTCAGCAATTGCTAACAGACCAAACCATATGTTGTCAAACTTACCATGCTTTCCCTTTTCTTCCTTCCTGGAGTCCCATCTTAGAACTAGGTCATCTTCTTTGAAGTCCCTTTCCCTAGCTCTTTTGTCAAACATGCGTTTCATCTTATTATGATATTTCTTCAATTTGTATTGAACTTCATCTCTGTTTTCATTTAGTTCAATAATTTGATTTATCCTTCTTGAAAAATCATCAGGTTCATTTGTTGAGTCCTGCAAGAATTTTAAAACTGGGAAAGCCAAATTGGTGGGAAAAATTGCATCTTTCCCTTAGACTAATTGAAAAGGATATTTACCAGTAGATCTTTTTGGAGTTATTCTGTTTGCCCATACTGCATAAACTAAATGAGAGTCCCAACTCTTTTTATGATCTGCTAGGGTCTTTTTGATTACCTTTACCAGACTTTTATTTGAGGATTTTGCGAGGCCATTACCTTGAGGATAGTATGGAGTTGAATAATGTAATAGAATCTGATATTTCTGGCAAAACTTAATCATTTTAACAATAGAGAATGTTGTTTCATTATCTTTGACAATTTGCATTGGGCAACCAAACCTAGATATGATGTTTTCTTCAATGAACTTAATTACTACTGAATTAGTAGCATTTCTTATTGGAATTGCTTCCACCCATTTAGTGAAGTAGTCTATTGCTGTGAGAATCCATATGTGCTGATTACTTGAAGTGCGATGGATTTCTCCAATAAAATATAATCCCCATTGAAGGAAAGGTGTTGATATTATTGATGGTACTAGTGGAAGAGCTGCTAGTTTCTTCTTACCAGCAAATATCTACCAAGGAACACAACTTCTAACCTTTGCCCCTACTTTAAAAAACAATGTTGGCCAATAAAATACTCCCCTTAATATCTTGTATACCATTTCTCTCCAAGCATAATGTCCTCCACAAAATCCTACATGAAACTGATCAATGATCATTCCTTCAATTTTTGATTTTGTTAAACATAATAACAATATATTCAGTGGATCTTTCCTGTACAAATTTGCATTTATGATGCAGTACTTGACTGCTTTCAATTTAAGACTTTTACACTGGGCTTTGGAAAATGATGTTGGGCATTCAAAATGGAGGAGAAAATTTACAATGTCTTTAAACTAATCTGACAATAGAAATTTGTCATCAATATGTAAAGGGATGATTTGATCTGAAGGTAAAGGTTCTTGTGGATTCTTTTCTTCAGGTTGAAGAGAAGGTTCTTGTGGATTCTCCCCTTGTAGAATTAGGAAAGGTTCTTGTGGATCCTTTCCTTATGCAAGGACAGAAGGTTCTTGTGGATTCTTCTCTTGTGCTAGGACAGAAGGTTCTTTTGGATTCTTCCCTTGTACTTCTAAAATAGAATTGATTCCAAGCACTTTGCAATTCGATTCTGCTAGAAGCTTGGCTAATCCCTAGCCTTTTACTAGCTTTGTAGTTTTGATAGTTAGATCAAACTCAAGTATTTGAGTGATCCACCTACCTCTTTTCCCATCAGTGTCAGGTTGAGTTAAAACAATTTTTACAGCACCATTAGGAACATAAGCAGTATGTTATGAAACCAACTCACAAAAAGATAGAAAAGATAGATGAACACCTTAGAATTCAGCCTCTTCGAGGAGGCAACCCCCTTTACATTACACAAATGAACAATTATTGGATGATACAAATGACAAGACCTCCTTTCTATATATAGGAGTCTAATGGGTCATAATATAATCATAGCCAACATAACAATAATAATGTAAGGGCACAATAATAACAATAGTGAGCTTCTATGGGGCACAATAGTAACAATATGGGGACTACATGGGTACAAAAATATAATAAGGGGGTTGTACTAATAACAATAAGGGGTTACACTAGTAGTAT
>APFE031126789.1:0-30892 GCA_000404065.3 Pinus taeda
CCAAAGATGTATTTTGTGTATGTTGCATACATGAAAAAACTTATTGAAGTGCAATATTCCTCCTATGAATATGCAACTAAACATCAAGAATGGAGGAATGTTATGCAAGAAGAATACCTACCCATAATGAAGAATGATGTCTGGGAAATTGTCCCTAGGCCAAGTGACAAGTCTATAGTCATTTAAAAGTGGATTTAAAGGATAAAGCATGCTGCATATGGGAGCATATACAAATACAAAGCAAGGTTTGTAGCAAGAGGTTTCTCGTAAAAGGAAGGAATTGATTATGAGGAAATCTTTGCTCCCACAACAAGGTATACAACAATAAGATTGCTTGTTTCGTTGGTTCCTAATATGTGATGGAACATCCATCAAATGGATGTCAAGAAAACTCTCCTAAATGGGACCATTGGTGAGGAGGTTTACAATGAGCAGCCTCAAGGATTTGAAATAAATTAGAGGGAGACTCATTTGTGTAGATTGAAGAAACCTCTATATGGCGTAAAATAAGCACCAAGGGCTTGGTACGCAAGGATGGATTCATATATATTGAGACTTAGTTTTACCAAGAGTAATACAGATCCTAACCTATATATCAAGGTGGTAGAGGATAAGCCAATTATCATACTTTTGTATGCGGATGATCTATTAGTTATAGGTGTAGAGCATCAGATTCAAGAATGCCAGAAGCAGTTAGCAATAGAATTAGATATGAAGGATATTGGGATTATGCACTATTATTTGGAACTAGAATTGTGGTAGAATCCAGGAGAGATATATCTTGGTCAATGTAAGTATGTGATGAAGATGCTTCAACAGTATGGCATGATAGATTGCAAGCCTATGATGACTCCTATGAAAACCAATTTAAATAATTTGAGGAGCTCGGAATCTAGTCCATTGGATCCTACTTACTACAGAGAATTGATTGGGTCCTTGATGTATCTAGTAAATACTAGATCAAACATTTGTTTTGCAGTAAATGTCCTAATTCAGTTTCATATGGGCTAAAACATGATCATTGGATTGCAGCCAAGCATATCCTAAGATATTTAAGTGGGACTATATATCAATGCCTTCGGTACACTGGTAATGAAGTCCAACTCGATGGATATACATATTCAGATTGGGGTTGTAGTGAGACAAATGGAAAAAGCACAATAGGTGGACGCTTTAGCCTAGGATCCTTCATGGTCTCATGGATGAGAAGAAAGCATGATATGGTTTCTTTGAGTAATGCTGAAGTTAAATATGTTGTTGTAAGCGAGGTCTGTTGGGAAGCAGTTTGGCTCATGAATTTACATAGTTGGATCAACAACTACAGTTGGATTTCTTTGTAGATAACAAGTTGCATGTGTGTTTTCCTTATTGGTTTTGGATGCATGGTATATGCATGTGGTTCCTTGGTTATGTACTTTCATTAGCATGGGGATTTTCCTAGATTGAAAGCAATTTCAACCTTGCCTTTCCATTTCTTGGATAGTCATGGTGTTGTGGGTTTCCCACTTGTTTTTTTTATTGTGCTCAGGTTCCCTATGGTTGTGGGTTGGAACAAACACTTTGGATGCCCTGGAACAGTTGGATTGAGTTACTAATTCCTGGAGTCGCAGGTTGGGACAAGCACTCTAGAGCCCTGTGGGTTAAGTTACTAGTCCCTGGAGCCACGATTGGAACAAACACTCTAGAGCCCTGAGTTAGATGTGAGTTGAGTTACTATTTCTTGGAGCCCTAGACAACTTGGATAATGAATGATCTGGTTGATGTTAGTGATTTTTGGACCGTATAAGTGAGATCACTGTGATTGAGGATTGAGGTGGTTTGGCTTCTAGAAGCCCTGGTTGGTTTTGTTTTGGTTTAATCCATGAGATCCCACATTCATTCTTGGAATATGGCACGAGGGTTATTGGATGAACGAGAGATGTGGTTCATCCCAATCTATGGTTGGGTGGTGTGTAGAAGTCCCTGACTTGGTTGGAATTTTCACATGCTAATATGGGATATTTTCCTATGTGATCTACGAGCGTTTGTAGTGATTATGTCGGTGATTTGATGGCTAGTTATATGATGGTTATATGATGTATTCAATCTATGGATCTTGACATGTTTTGATAAGTTACTAGATGGTTAATGAATGTGTCGACTAACAAGTGTTATTGCAACTAGCTAGAGAGGGCATAAAGCCTTCTTCGTGATTCTTAGATGAAGATTATCAATTTATGATCAGATATGCATTCATGACCTGTAGCTTATATGTTTACCATATGTTTGACGAAATGTCTATCATGGATTAGGTACATCTAGGTCAATTTATTTCTTGAGTTTTAATTGATTAGCATTGCCATTACCTTTGATTTCATTCTAAAAAGTTACAGGCAATTCTAGGTAGTGGTCTGGAGGCTAGCCTAAAAAACTGGCTCAAATATCATGATTGTTGGCACTGAACTCGGGAATTTCAGCCATAATCGCATGGAGGCAAGTCTATGGGAGCTCGTAAGCACACTGATGTTGTGTTGTGTGTGCAGTTGGGGAGCTTCCCTAGTGAAATAGAGTTCCAGCTTAGGTATTGGCCACCTGCGGTGGTTTGCAGCCTCCTGAGTGATTTGTGGTCTTTGAGCGATGTTATTTTGTCTTCGGTTGTTGGCCCCACTTCCATAACTAGAAATTGGATGTCGGGTCATATCATAGTGACACTCGTCTCATGTTACCCTAGCGAGCTTAAAAAAGTGTGGAGATGTGGGAGGGGTGGTTACAGATTCATATCAATGTGGGTTATGTTCTCTTTGGGTGATATCTAATACCACATATAGGTATCATAGCTTCTAGGATCAAACACTTAGACTAGATGGGAAAATGTATATTGGTATGCATGCATGCTAGTTGTGAATGTGTTTTTTGTGCATGCATTATGATGGTTATGGTTATGCATGAATGGTAGGTTAGACATGCATCGGCGTGGTAATTATTGAAGTCTTCATGATATGATTTCTTATATATATATATATAAAATAATATATATTATATATATATATATATATATATATTGTGTCGATATGGATTGATTGTGTAGATGAGATAGCCTCCCTTGAACTTCACAGAGGTATGATTTTGATTATGTTTATATTTGGTTTATATAACATGGAATGTTTGCAAGAGATAGAATATCAGAGATGACAAGCAGAATGGTGGACTACATTTCACATGACTCTCCTTATATATTAGTTGAGAAATAAAGAGATTATTATTCTCTTGATTTAGTAGATACACTGAGAATTTTGAAGGCAAAGATTAGAAGTTTCAAGGCAGAGAATAATAGGTTGATTGAGTCACAAGAAAGACTTGCCAAAGCTCGGGAAAAGAAAGCAAGGTCAATGCAATGGTCCTTCATATCCTACCATATTTGCAAAGACATAGAAAACTAAGGATTAGTCATGGATAGGATGAAAGGACTAATGGGGCATATGGTAGCAGGTATTGATCAGGACACAGGTTGGACAAATACGATATAGTCAGAGGTGGTATATCTTTGGATACACCTAACAGGAGAGGTAGTGTTCATGGATTCTATTCTAGTTCCAGTTCTGAGAGACATCATCGTCATTACTGCTAACATCCTTATAAGATGAGTGAGAAGAAATATTTTCCAGAAGAGTTTAAGAAAGCAAAGCCCCCTACTTTTGATGAGGATGTGAAGAAACCCTCAAATACAGAAGCATGGCTATTTGGGATGAAGAATTTCTTCGAAGTGCATGATTATTCAGAGAATATGAAAGCCAATATCATTATTTTTAGTCTCACGGGAAAAACAAATATTATATGGGAAGATGTAAATCATGTTAGAGGCATGAGGATGGAGGAGTTGAGTTGGCATGAGTTTAAAAGACTCTTCAAGAAGAAGTATTTGTTCGAGAGATAATAGGATTGAAATGCCAAGAAGTTTTATGAGCTGAACATGGGTTCTATGACAAATGAAGAGTACATGACCAAGTTTCTAGAATTGTTCAAGTATGTGCCTTATCTTAAGGATGAGAAGATAGAGCTCCAAAGATTAATCAGTGGATTTCCTTTAGCATTTAAAGATCAGATTGAGTATGATGAGCCTCATCCATTGGAGGAAGTCATTAGGAAGCTAAATAATTGTTATGACCAATCTAAGAGCAAGTATGAGCCTAAGAGGGGTTGGAAAGGTAATGATAAGAGTAAAGGAAAGTGGGATAAGAAGCGAGGAAGACCTCGGGATGCAGGTGACAAGGAGAATGTGGCACCTTATAAGAAGTTCAATGCAGTTGATGGAGGACATGGATTTCATGCTAAGGAGTAGAATAAGGATGATGGTAGGAAGCCTTTGTAGTGTTGGATTTATGGTGGAGAGCATCACAGGAGAGATTTTACATCACACTAGGGTAGAAGGCCTCATATTTATAGTGCTCAGGAGGCAGAAACAATTGGAGATGTTGGGTAGAGTATTCCTCATATTTATGCAATAGTGGATAGTAGGGAGGATGATCATCAAACATCCATTATTGAGATGGAAGGTAAGCTTTGTGATCAAGTTATTTCCATTTTGATTGACCCTAGATCTAATTATAGTTATATCAGTCTTGACATGGTGGATAAGTGTTGCTTTAATAAAGAAGTGCATGAAAAATCTTGGTTGGTGCAAGAAGGGAGTAATAGTGTTCTCAAAAATTGATATGAGATCACGATATTATCAGGTGCACATCAAAGAAGAAGATGTCTACAAGACTGCATTACGTACCAAGTATGGGCATTATGAATTTGTGGTGGTTCCTTTTGGTCTTGCTAATGCTACAACCACATTTATGTTCTTGATGAACAATGTGTTGTGTCCTTATCTTGATAAGTTTTTGATAATGTTCATTGATAATATATTGATATATTCTGAGAATGAGGAAGAGAATTCAAATCACCTGGCAGCAGCATTAATATTCTTGATAGAGCATCAATTTTATGCTAAGCTCAACAAGTGTAGTTTATTTCAAACTAAATCTCATTACTTGGGAGATGTTGTTTCCAAGGAAGGGATATCAGTGGACCTGGAAAAGATTAAAGCTATCATGGAGTGGCCAACTCCTAAGAATGTGGATGATGTCAGATCATTCATGGGGCTAGCAAGTTACTTCAGGCGGTTCATCAAGAATTTCTCATGGATTGTCTATCCTATTACATCTTTACAGAAGAAAGGGAAGAAGTTTGAATGAACTGAGGAGTGTGCAACTAGTTTTGAGCAGTTGAAGCATTTACTTAAAAATGATCCAATTTTGAAGATTGCAAATCCTGATAAGGAGTTTGTGGTTTGTACAGATGCTTGTAAGTAAGGACTTGATGGAGTCCTGATGCAAGAAGAACAGGTCGTATGCTACGAGTTAAGGAAGTTGAATGAGTAGGAGAGAAACTATATGACACATGATCTCAAGTTAGAAGTTATCATTCATGCAATAAAGATGTGTAGACATTATCTTATTGGTGAAAGGTTCATCTTGACGAGTGATCATAGTGGGATGAGGTACTTTTTTGACCAAACTAATATGAATGGCAGGAAATATAGATGGTTGGATTCCCTTAGTGAGTTTGAATTCAAGATAAGATACATCAAGGGCAAAGAGAATAAGGTTACAAATTCTCTCAGTAGGAGAGTGCAGGTAAATCACATTTCAACTATGAGTTCTTATGGACAGATTTGCAAGAGAAGATCTTACAAGTAGGGAAACATGATGATAGGTACCAACATCTAAATCAGAGATTCAAGCAGAAGGGTGAAGGTGATAGAGATCGGGGATATCACCTCACGATAGATGGCTTGGTCAGATTCAAGAACATGATTTTTGTGTCGAATAACAGTGAGCTCAAGACACTTATCTTGATGGAGTTTCATGTCAAGTCGTATTCAAGCCACCTAGGATATCAGAAGACTCTGGTAACAGTCAAGAAGTTCTATCATTGGATGAACTTGAAGAAAGAGGTGGTGGAGTTTGTTGCAAGATCCTTGGATTGTCAATAGGTGAAAGTAGAGTGTAGGCATCCAACTGGTTTGTTTCAACCAATTATAATTCTAGAATGGAAATGAGAGGTCATTTCCATGGGCTTCATTACAGGTTTTCCAAGGACATCGAAGCAACATGATTCCATCATGGTTTTGGTTGACATGTTAAGTAAGGTAGCCCACTTCATTGTAGTGAAGTCTACAAATTCAGCTAGTGAGGTAGCTCAGATCTTCATCAAGGATATAGTGAGGTTGCATGGTGTTCCCAACAAGACTATATCAGATATAGATGCCAAGTTCACTTCTAGGTTTTGGAAGGAGTTGTTTGTAGGCTTAGGGACAAAGTTAGCTTTCAGTACAACTTATTATCGACAGACAGATGGAGAAATAAAGAGGGTTAATAGGATTCTTGACGATATGTTGAGGATGTATGTCATGCATCAGTAGAGGAAGAAGGAGGAGTATCTTCCACTGGTGGAGTTTTCATATAATAATGGGTATCAGAAAAGCCTTGAGGATGAGTCCATTTGAGGCTCTTTAAGTGTGAAGTTGTAATACTCCTATTAGATGGAATGATCCAGTGAACAGGGTGTTGATTGGACCAGATATGCTAGCTGAAATGGAGCAGGAGATGCAGGTTATCACAAGGAACTTAAAGGTAGCACATGACATGCAAAAGACTTATGTGAATCAACATAGAGCATTCAAAAATTTTAAAGTTAGGGAGCATGTGTACTTGTGCATCAAGCTCAAGACGATCTCCTTGGGTATTGGATCATGTGCCAAGTTGACACCTCGATATTGTGGGCATTTTGAGATCCTTAAGAGGATTGGGAAATTGGCCTATCGACTTGCACTACCGCCAATAGTGAAAGTCCATGATGTTTTCCACGTTTCATTGCTTAAGAGACATGTCCAAGATGTTGATCATGTGATTGATTGGTCTATATTGTAGGTGGAACTAGAGGGAAAATACCAGCAAGAACATCAACACATTTTGCAGCGGAAATAACTCATGCTTCGGAACCGGTAAATTGAGCAAGTTTAAAGTGCAGTGGTTTAATATGTTTATATATTCATATGTGAGTTGTATATAATGCAATGAGTTGTGTTATAAAACTCCAATAAGCAGTGTTTTGTAAATAATGCATCAAGCTATGTTATAAAGCTCCAATAAGCAGTATGTTGTTCATGCTTTCAGAACTTTGGTATGATGTAAATGTTGCATTGAGTTGGGTTATAAAGCTCTATGGGAAACATTTTTTGCTAGTTATAAGCGTCATTGAACACCGAGGATGGTGTTCCCCAAAGTAAAGACGGGTTTGTAACAACCCCTGGTTGATTTTCCACGTAAATAAAAGAAGACCAAGGTCATGGGACATGTATTCCAAGATGAATGTTGGGAAAAAAAACACTTTAATGGACATCACTTGTGGAATAACTAATGGAAATTGGAAAAGGGAAGGAGGCAATAATTGGAATTTAATTATGAAAATAAAGTAAACTTAGGAGAAAAGGAAGGTGAAGAGACACAGGTTTTCATACAAGGGAAATTAGAGGAAAAATGAAGGAAAATGAAGAAAATAGAGGCATCAATGATAAAAAGGCTTCAGAGAATCAGTTCACAGCTTTTGGTCATTTACAACTTTTTGACATTTTTGAGTTGAGAACACTCTGATTCTCTCATACTCTTGCACACTTAGAGAATTTTAGGAGTATGCTTGGAGCACTATAGCATTCACTTGGATTGGAGAAAGAAGGCAAATGAAAACAAGGAAGCACGAGGACATAGTTGGATCAACAACTACAACTGGATTTATTTGCAGGCAGTAGGTTGCATATGTGATTTCCTTGCTAGTTTTGGATGCATGGTATATGCATGTGGTTCCTTGGTTATGTATTTCCATTGGCATGGGGATTTTCCTAGAATGACAGTGGTTTCAACATTTCCTTGCCATTTCTTGGATAGCCATGGTGTTGTGGGTTTCCCACTTGTTTTTCTGATTAGTGATCGGGTTCCCTATGGCTATGGGTTGGAACAAACACTCTGGAAGCCCTAGAACAATTGGGTTGAGTTACTAGTTCCTAGAGCCGTAGGTTGGGACAAACACTCTAGAGCCTTGTGGGATGAGTTACTAGTCCTTGGGGCCACGGTTGGAACAAATTCTCTAGAGCCTTGAGTTAGCTATGGGTTGATTTACTAGTTCCTGGAGCCCTGGATAGCTTGGGTAGAGGCTAATCTGGTTGATGTTAGTAATTTTTTTATCATATGCGTGAGATCACTGTGAATGAGGGTTGAGGTGGTTTAGCCTTTGGAAGCCCTGGTTGGTTTTATTTTGGTTTAGCCCACGAGATCCCACATTCATACTTGGAATATGGAGCGGGGGTGATTAGATGAAACTGAGATATTTAGTTCAACCCAATCTATGTCCAGGTGGTATGTGTAAGTCCTTGACTTAGTTGACATTTTCACATGCTATAATGAGATATTTTCCTATTGTGATCTATGAGAATTTGGGGTGATTATGCTGGTGATTTGATATCTTATTTTCCATGGTTTCCATTCTTTTTATATGTTGGTTATATGATGTATTATATCTATGGCTCTTGACATGTTTTTATAAATTACTAGATGATTGATGAATGCATGGACTAACAAGTGTTATTGTAGCTAGTTAGAGAGGGAATAGAACCTTCTTGGTGATTCTTAGATGAATATTATTAATTTAAGATCATATATGCATTCATGAACTGTAGCTTATATGTTTAATGAAATGTTTATCATGGATCAGGCATTTATATGTCAAGTTATTGCTTGAGTTTTGATTGATTAACATTTTCATTACCTTTGATTGCATTCTGGAAAGTTACAGATAGTTTTGGGCAGTGGTCTGGAGGCTAGCTTGAAAAAGTGGCTCAAATCTTGGAACCGCTGGCACTGAACTCAGTAATTTCGGTCATAACCGCATGGAGGGAGGCCAATGCATGCAGTTGGGACCTCATAACTATATTAATGTTCTGTTGTGCATGTAGTTTGGGAGTTTCCCTAGTGAAGCAGAGTTATATCTTAAGGATTTACCACATGGGGTGGTTTGCAGCCTCCTGAGTGGTCTATGGTCTCTAAGGGATGTCATTTTGTTGTCGATTGTCAGCCCCACTTCCATAACTAGAACTTGGAGGTCAATTCATATCATAGTGAAACTCGTCTCATGTTTATCGTAGCGAGCTTGTAAAAGTTGGTAGATGTGGAAGGGTTGGTTACAGATAAACCCAAGACCAACTCCGCCCAAGAGTGAGATCAATTCAGCCTAAAGGAGGGGTGTTCAATCCTCAAGAAAGACTATAAATACAAGGGAGATCGACCTCATTTGGACACACATCTCAAGCAAGTTTGATCTGCAATAACGAAGGAGAAGAAAAGCAGTTGAGAGGACGAAGAAGAGCAGAAGTTGAAATTTTGGTCAAGGAATATTTTCTCTTGTCTCGTCAGGGTTTGTGAAGCTGCCAGATGTAGGAGGACAAAAAAATTTAGCAGTTGCATGGGGCCAAAATTATGTTGCTGGGGTCGAAGTTGTATTGGCAATGTAGCAATATTGAAGTGTTGGAAGTTGTCTCAAGGAAGATCTTGTTGGGGCCTGGCATAGGTCTTGGAGGGTTTATTGGATTGGGTCTTTGGGTCTTGGAAGTCTCTTTAGTAAGAAGATTATAAAGAATAAGAGAATAATTTTATGGGTTTTCCCCTTGGAGGTGTTTTTCCCTGGCTTAGAGCCTATACCTTGTGTACTCTGTCTCTTTATGATCTTCGATGTTTTTGGTAATTACTTGATGAATAGATCTAAAGAAGTAATAAAGAATCAAACAATATCACAAGTAATTATCATGACAAGGAAAATAAGTTTTAATCTACAAGTCTCTATATTTTCCAACATCAACAAGTGGTCCCACTTGAAATTTGAGTAAAATCGTAGGGAGATAAGTTGAAAATACAAGTTGAAAAAGTAGTTTTTTTATTTTTATTTTTTTATCTTTTTACTCCAAAAATGGTGAATCATCCCCCATGGTTAACATCATCATATTGAATTCTATTGGTTCTTATAAGGTTGGTCTGGGTTGTATATTTTTGTCTTGAGGCCCATTTTTTACCTCAAAATTTCTCTAATGCCGAAGGAAAAGTTCGTAGTCACATCGAAATGGATTTACAATATTAAACATGGAGCTTATGGGAGTGTTGAGAAATACAAGGCAAGGTTCATGGCTTGTGGTTTCTCATAAAAGGAAGGAATCGACTATGATGAGAATTTTGCTCTAGTTGTCTGACACACCACTATACGATCCATAGGTTCTATTGTTGCAAATCAAGGATGGAGAATGCATCAAATGGATGTCAAGACTGCATTCTTACATGGCTCACCTAAGGAAAAAGTCTACTTGGAACAACCTCAGGGGTTTGAAGAGTAGGATAGAAAAACTCATGTATGCAGGTTGAAGAAATCCCTCTATGTGTTAAAGTAAGCCCCTAGGGCTTGGTATGAGAGGATTGATAGTTATCTCATGAAGTTGGGATTTGCAAGGAGCTATGTTGATCAAAACTTATACTTCAAGGTTGAAAAGGACATGCCACTTATTTTGGTCTTATATGTTGATGATCCATTTCTGACTTTTGCAAACCCTCTCATTTATCAATGTAAGAGGGAGTTGACTTTTGGATTTGAGATGAAATACCTGGAATGGATGCATTGCTTCCTAAGCTTGGAGGACTAGAAAAATCCAGGTGAGCTTTTCCTTTCTCAAGGAAAATATATTGTGAAGTTGTTAGAAATATGTGTCATGGTGGACTGCAAGTTTGTGACTACACCGATGGAGCTAAATTTCAAGAAGCTATGTGGAAGTTCTACTAGCCCGATTTTGGAAAATCCTATTGAATATAAACAACTTGTGGGAGCATTGATGTTCTTGGTGAACACACAACTATACATATGTTTTGTTGTTAATACATTGAGTTAATTTATGGATGAGCCTCAACATATGTATTGAGTTGCTACAAAAAATCGTTTAAGATATCATCATGGTACTATCAACCATGGACTGAGGTACACTGTCGGGGATCTGAGATTACATGGATATACTGATGTCAATTGGGTTGGCATGTGGTGGATATAAAAAACACATCTGGATGTTTTTTCTCTTTGGGATCTACTTCAATCTCATGGATGAGCCAAAACAAAAGTATGTTGCATTAAGCACCACTAAGGCTGAATATATTGCAGCTAGTATGGCTTTCTGTGAAGCCATTTAGTTGAGGAAGCTCTTCAGTGAGTTGTTTGAGCACGTGTTGGATACCACCATCATCTATTGTGATAATCAAAGTGGGATTCGTCTTTCAGAGAATATCATGTTCCATGACCGATCCAAGCATATTGATATTAGGTACCATTTTATCTAAGATATGGTACAATAGAGAACAATAAGGCTCCAACACATCAAGATGAATGAAAAATTTGTCGACATACACACAAAGCCTTTGGGAAAGGCCAAGTTCTTAGCCTTCAAAGAGAGATTTAGAGTCATGGAAAGACCCTCCCATGAGGGTCCCAATTGAGTTGGACGTTGAACTTTAGGAGCTCCTAGGGGGCCTAAGGTAGTTCTTGAAGCTATATGAGCAAAGGGAGAGTGGTTCACCTTCCCTTGTGGACTACATACCCCAATATGTGAGCATAGGTTGAGTGGTCCACATTCCCCTATGGAGTACACTATATGAAAATAGGGTGAGTGGTTCACCTTCCCCTGTGGAACCTCAACATACATCTTACCCTTGTAGTATGAGACTCTTAGGAAGTACCTCTCATTTGGCCAATGAGTTAGGAAAAGTGGTTTGGGTTAATTAGTACTATCGACAAATGCATCAAGTACTACTATATTCCTTATGACTAGGGTGCATGATGTTCAAAAAATTGATCACTAAGGATCAAGCCTGGTGGGGGTTCTATCCTTGGACATGAGGATTTGCCTCTATCATTTGTCAAGAGTGGAAGGGTCTCGTGACCCACCCTCTTTCAATCTTTTTTATAGGACTATGATATCAATCTTCAACAGAAGCGAGACAAGTTGTAGAGATGGCACATGATGGACACAATAGCATAGCCATGGATGAATGTTGACAGGTGGAATTCCTCCCTAGTTGAGAGGGAGTGTTAAAGAGTGCAACTAGGGACATGACCATTTGTTGAAAATATCTCATATTCATGTAAATAACATATTTACCATAAGTTAATACCCACCATAATTTAAGCAAGTATTTGTGTAAAAGATGGGATATGGAGAAAAAAATTTAAAAAAATAAAAAAATAAATCAATATACTTACCAGGAGTTACTGCCCACCATTATTTACAGGTTCTTCAACACTTTAACAAATATGGGTAAAAATGTAAATGTGTAAACATACTAGAATTTAATTTACAAAGATATGTGATCCAATCTACAAAGAGACATGTCGCTTGCGTATCTTGAGTATAAAATTCACTTGAAACTTTTCATTTTACACAAAATTCACTTATCATCTCATATCTTCTTATACTGATTGTTGATATTCTATCTACAATCATTGTCAATGATGATCTAAAGTGAATGCTACTGAAGTTTCAATGTGATCGCTATTGGAATGTGAAGTAAAGTTGTTATTGGGCTAATAAAACATTGAAGTAATTGTTGTAAGCGTAGAGCATACCATAAAATTTAGCATTCTTCAAGCTTAGATCTAACCCAAATGGAGATCAAATTTGACAAAATGAATGTTGATCTCAACTAATGGGCTTACTCCAAACATAAATGTAATGTCAAATCTGGAAATGTTAGATCTCGAGGATTCCAAAAAGAAAACCAGAAATCTAAATCAAAATTTTCAAATCTAAATAAAACAAACTAAAAAACTTAAAAATAAAGTCTTATATGAATATATCTAAAAAATTAAACTATGAAATTAGATATAAAAAGAAAAATAGTGCCCAAAGAACTTCAATCAATATTGTAAATTCCTATTATACAAATATATCTAAGAAATTAAGCTATGAAATTAAATATTAAAAAGAAAAATAAAGATGCCAAAAGAACTTCAATCAATATTGTAAATTCCTATCTAAAGCCTGTAAATAACAGAATTATATCTAAAACTATGGGGAAAATAAATAAATAAATAAATTATGTGACAAATGTCTAACATGGGCGAACATCCCGATCAAACCTTTTTACAGCATTTTCAAAAAACACCTTCTTAAATATAAAATCTGAAAAGTCCAAAATAGCCATTAAGGTCATAGACCACGATCCATCTTATTAAAAAATAAACCAACAATCAGAATATAATAAATAAACCAACAATCGGAATATAATAAATCTGGTTACTATGATATAAAATGAAATAAATAATCATAATATAATAAAGTTGTTTACTATGATATAAAATGAAATGAATTAAAGATAATTTGACCTTTTTCACGATATTATGAGGGATGCTAAATGCAGAATGAAATGGAGAATCTAGAATAAAATATAATGTAACATTTTCACGATATTACTAAGGCGTGCATGATAAACAATTGTAGCCAAATATACCATGATAATGAGGAATAATGTTTTAATAAGAATTGTACCCAAATGTATTATAGTAATGATGGTAATGGGCCTGTGTTTTAAAAATTTACTCTATTTATTTTTAATGAAACGATCCATTTACATAAAAGGAAAGGTATAGGAATGTTATTTGATGATAGTGTTTTTTTAATTATAGGAAACATAATTAATTGGAGTTATATATTATAATAACTCTTGTAATGGGCTTGTGTTTTAAATTTGTACTTTTTATTTATTTTTAATGAAACTATCCCTTTACATAAAAAGAAAGGTATAGGAACGTTAGTTGATTATAGTATTTTTTAATTATAGGAAACATAAGTAATTAGAGCTATTTATGTAATTAATTGGAGTTATTTATGTTAGGTGTTAGATTAATTTTATGAGTTGTTATTATGATTTAAGAGTATGTTTAACAACTTAAAAGTTAAATATATCAATAATTTGTGATTTAGTAAGGCGGGAAGTATTTTGAAGTACACCATAAAGTATTTTCTATTTTAGAAAATATTCACTTTTTTAACTTTATCACAACAAACCAATATATTAATAACGACTTTAACTACAATATCATGTTTAAAGAAACAACAAATTACAACTCAACACATTACATTGTAGATCTAAAATTGCTCTCCTATTAAATAATTCCTTATACTATATATATTTCATTATGTATTTGGTCATTGTTTCGTATTTAAGATACTTTAACTAATAATGAAATATAAAATTATTAATCTTACATTCATAATACATATTTATTAAATATATTCCTAACATAAGTATTGAGCTTCATCCCATGTGTATATAATCATTACACATCGCTCATAGCATTGACAGTTATATGCACCAGATACATTCAAGAAATTGGAAATACTCAAAAAAACCTATCAAATAAAAACCATGAAATTAGAAATACTCATAAAAAGCTATCAAATAAAAACCATGTATGGATGTGATTATTTCAATATATAAATGGTTCCAACAAGAATGAAGCTTTTTGAATGTAAGTTTCTATGAGTAGAATTATTTAGAATGTCTTCATGATCCATCACGTGAAAGTATTATTTGTCGACACGTTTTGAATCAACAAATGTGGTTTATCATCGGGACGATAAGATGGAGAAAATCTAATCCAACAAAGGTATATAAAGATAAAAAAAAGCTCAAAATGACCGTTAGAAAAAGCATTAAAATAAATTAAAATAACCATTAGGAAATAATAATAAATTAATATAAACAATTATTATAATTATTTGTAATATAAATAGAAATGAATTAGAAGGATAATATTTATTAAAATTAGAGTAAGATAGTATTACGTGAATAATTATATATTAAAAAGGGGAATAAGATAGTATTAATGATAATTCAGGATAAGTAAGGAAAATTAATAAAGTATAATTATTATATTAATACATTAGAATAAATAAGGGTAAAATGATAATAGCTAAAAATAAGGAAAACATAGAATGGGCAATACATAAAAAAAAGGAAATTTTAAAATAATAATAAATATATATAAATAATATTATATTAATATTTTAGGATAAATATTTTTTGTGTAAGATTGGTAGATCTCCCTTTTCTATTAATATTTCATAAACATATTGTTTTAGGTTTCAAAATTCTGTTGATGGACTCAACCTGCCAGCAGGAAACCAAGTCTGTTGGCCACCTGTTTGCATCAAATGTTGTCTAAAATTTAAACAAAGTAATTCTAATCATCTATGCTACATTGGCTACCTTATCTTCTATATGCTTCATGCTTGCAAAGTAAATGCTAACCGTCATAAAAACAAATTTTAACTAACTGAACTGCTTCATTCATCTGAAGAATCAACTGGGATTGGGGCTTTTGCACTTGACCCGGGTACTTCAATTTGCATCATAGTCTAGAGTTGTTGTTCGACTCTATTCAGGCAGAGATTGTTATGATACAGCTACATTTGGACTAACTCAATCTCCTTCTAAAGATCCTTTAGGCTTGGTTCTGCTAGTTTATCCTCTTCTGGTTCTTCTCTTTCCTTGTAGGTGGTCATTGCTTTAGCCAGGATGTTTTTCATAACCCAATATTGTTGGATGGTCTGCCAAAACAATGTTTGGCGCCCTCAAGTATTGCATTAGCCATGATGTTTTTCATAACACAATATTGTTGGATGGTCTACCAAAACAATGTTTGGCGCCCTCAGGTATTGCATTAGCCAGGATGTTTTTCATAACCCAATATTGTTATATGGTCTGCCAAAATAATGTTTGGTTCCCTCAGGTATTGTATGGATCCTTAATTATTGTCTCCCATTCAGAAATAATTGCTTTCACCTCGACCAAGGTTCCTACATAGTAGGTATTGATAAGATTCTGCATACTTTCCTGTCATGTTTTCCTTCCTCTTTTCCTCGTAGGTTTGCTTGTGGATGGCTCTAGGCCTTTCATTTTTTTCTTTGTCTTTCCTGTTCTTTTGTTCCCTTTCCCGCCATATTGTTTGCCTTCCTTAGCCATTTGTGTCTTCTTGTTGCTCCTTTCTTTCCTACCAACGGCACGCTTGGACTGGGGCCTGGTAAGCACTGGCGTGGTGCAAGTGTCGTGCCATCGGAGCATTTTGAATGCTGGTGTTTTTGCTACCTATAATAGAAACCAGAATTAAGACATTACAAACCATAATGAAATTATCCATAGTATATGCATAATAATTTATGATCTGGGTTTTGGTATTTGTTTTCTCAAAGTTCCCTGTGTTCATGCTTTGATTCATGGACTATAAATATGCCCTGTTCCTTCCCAAATTCCAAGCATTCTTCCCCACAATTTTAGGTTGAAGCTGCTCCGGTGTAGTCTCTTTCATCCACTATGCCCTCTTTACTGCTCATTCCCCAGACGACTCCTAGGTGACCCTCTCTACCCTTAAGGGTTTGCAAGATAGAGAAACCTCCATCTTCTGGGTCCTTGCCCTTGAGTAATCGATTTGTCCTCCTGCTCGAATCCCTCAAGACCACCCTGATCCTCCAGCATCCTATGCTACCAACCCTGCCATCGGGACTCCTAGAAGTCTTTCTCTCCTTGTTTTCTCCACCCCAGAGAGCACGAAAGTGCTTGCTCCTTTCCCACCATTCTACAAATCTGTCACCGAGCCACAAGATTCCTAACCTTCACTGGGAAATCCCCTCGATGAGGCTTAGCCAAATCTAGGTTTGGGCTTTCTCCCCTCCCCGGTCGTGGGGCCAGCTGTTGCTCCAGCTTCTACAAGCTCGTTCCAAGACTTGCTTCAACCCTATTCTGAGGGGGTGCACCCAGAAAAGTGGGCAAGAGGATGCTCCAGAGTCTAGTTTCACTCCAGGCCAATCGCAGTTCCCTTTGTTTCCCTCGCCCCCAAACCAAATACCCTTCCTTAACTGCCATAAGAAGTTCCTCTTACAAATACAAAGAAATACATACAAAATGACTCTATTGTCTGAGTTAATTTGGCCCAACAATCTCTGTTTGCCCTAGGACCTTGCTACCATTAGACGAGGTTCAGATTTTCCTTCCCCCCTCTCCCCGAATCGCTATCATGTCTATCCCACCCCAGGTTGATAGGCCAATAACCCAAGGGATCCAAAATGCTTCATTTCCTTTTTCAACTGGGGAAACCATTATAATTAACCAACAATTTTCTATAGAACTCATTATTGTTACTCTTATAATCGAAATTCGCCTCAATTTCCAATTCATATTTTCCTTACCGACGCAGGGGAGGATGGAGGCACATACCAGGTTTTATAGGTGAAGGTCGAATGCTGGTTGACGTCCCCCAACTCTCGGCGCTTGCCAACTCCAATTGTAATTTCTACCTTCTCTTCTTGCATGCAAATTCCCCTCAACCTTGCTACTTTTTCCTTTAATTTTCTCTCCCACCTACCCGTCCTCACTCCCAAGGTACCTGCCACGTGCTTTGCTCCACTAGTCGCCTCCATTCCCTTCACGTGTGGATCTCGGAATGAGCACCCACTTACCTTCCAATTAATGTCTGTCATAATTGCCTTCCCACTTCCAGCTGCTCTTGTCGTCCTATGTTTCATGGTTCTTCGCATCCACTTTCCAACTCCCATGCCATATGTCCAGCCTCGCTTCCCTATGCCCGCCATGCCATCTATCCAACCTCTCTTCCCTCTACCCACCATTGCCCGCCACACCCTGTTCGGAATTTCTCTCATTTTTCTTTATCTATTCTCAGCATTTCCACAAGGCTGCTCATTCCTTCTACTCGACTTAAATCGTTGCCCCTTAAATCAAGGTTACTGCCAATTTGTCCACATACCTAGTTGGCTAAGAAGTTTGTTGTCACGTTCCTCGGTCTGTGAACATGTGTCAGAATAATGTATTCTATCCTTTGTATTAGGTTTCCTATTTCCTCAACCAGCCTTTCCTTCCTCCAGATTTGGCTTATCTTCTCCCATCTGGTTCCTTAATAAAGTTTTTTCACTATGTCTATTACCAGTTTTGAGTCTCCTTCCACCTCTAGTCTCTGGAAATTTTCTCTCCAAGCTATTTCTAGCCCTCGCTTTAGTGCATAGAGCTTTGCTTCATTATTACTCGCTATTCCACAATCCATGGCATACAAGTGAATGGTGTTGCCTTGATGGTTTCAGAACACCCCTCTTGAGCCTGCAGTCCCCAAATTCCCTTTCACTGCTTCGTCAAAGTTTAGTTTTATGAACTCTTCCTGGGGAAACACGAAGAGGGTTGGGGAATCATAGGGAGTAGATTTTTGTTTCCATGAATTGGCCATCAGCATGCTTGGATTCAGGCTTAACCTTTCCAATATACGACCTTCCTGTGGAGTGGCTTCCCAATCATCTGGGTACCAGTTCTCTGCAAGAATCGTTTCTCGAACGTTCTAAACTATCATTCCCCATAATTCTATAGTTGTTCTCTTTTCCCCTTTAAAAATTCTTTAGTTCTATTCCTTCCACACTGCCCAGAGCAGGAATCCAAGGGATATCTGCCAGGCTCAGTTCAATATGGGATTCTGGTAAGGCGTCCTTCTCCATTTTTCCATTGTTATTTTCGTGCTTGATTGATCCTTGTCTTTATGGCCGAAAAGTTGCTCATGATACTGCCATAGAACTTCATTGTAACTGCAAACATTGAATAAGTGTTCCATCAATTCCGTTTGTCTTTCACATATGCAGCAGACCGATGGTCCTTGCAACCCCCTTACCTGTAATTGATCCCATCTTAATGCACTGTCGTGTAGGACAACCCATATGAAGAAAGCTATTTTGGGCCACAATTTGTCCTTCCAGATTCGTTCCCATATGGGTGACCCTTGTTGTTGATGATGAGCTCCTTGCAGGTGGTATCCTTCTTGGATGGTGAACATACCTTTTATTCCATATCCCCACCTTGTTATGTCTGGTCCTTCCGATATCGCTATTCTTTGGGACTCCATCTCCTTATTGTAGGTTTCCCATTGAATCGACTCTGGTGCGCCAGCCAAATCTTGTTTCCTCTTCCATTTTCTCCATTGTTGCCTTATATCCGTTCCCCGATAGTTCTTCAATGACTGGTTTGTTGGGTTGTTTGTATATATGAATATATCCTCTAAGTCTGGCCTACTGTATAATTTATCTCTCTGTTGCCACGCCTCTTGCCAAAATCTAGCTTTGTCTCCTCCCCATATTTCCCAGAAACTATGATTTCTTATCAATTCTTTGTTTTCAGATGCCAAATTTCATATGGCCAACCCCTTTATGTTTTCCTAGACTCCTAATCTTCCTTCTGTCGATCTTTTCTTTCCATATTTTCTCCCCCATATTTCTTTCCATAGGTTTGTTCCTCTCTGAATCCATCTCCACCATAACTTAGCCCCCATGACCTGATTTAGAATTTACGGGTCTCAAAGTCCCAGCCCTCCTACTTTTTTTGGTTTACTTAGCCAATTCCAAGATAGCAATGCCCATTTTTTTTAGTGTATTTGGCCCTCAACATAGGAATTTCTTGAAGATGTCAATCATTCCATGGAATACAGTTTTAGGGACAGCTTAGCTTGATAATTGGTATATCAGGATTGACTTAAGAACTGCCTTTAACAGTATGACTCTACTCGCCATATTCAGAGTCCTAAAAGTCTAGTTCTGCAGCCTCCCTTGGATTTTTGCCAATAGTGCTTCCTAGTTTGCCACTCTGAACAAGTGTAGACTTAGCGGGATCCCCAAATATTTCGAGGGGAGGTTTCCTATATGAAAGCCCATTGTTCTTGCCAGGAAAGCTTGGGATTAAATTGTTGTATTGAAGAAGAATTTATCTGACTTCTCTTTGTTGATCTCCATTCCTGAAGCACTCGTGAAGTCGTGTAAGATGTCTACTAGGGCTCTGGCTTCCTTGAGGGTTGCTTGCCCAAACATCATTATGTCATCGAAAAACTATTGATGTGTTAATGGCAGGTCATTATCCCACATTCACAAGCCTTTAAATTGACCTCCTTGCACCTTTTCTTATAATATCTTCCTAGTCCTTCAACAACCAATATGAACAAGAAATGGGACATCGAGTCGCCTTGTCTTAGCCCCCTTGTCGCATTAAATGCCTCAGTCGAAGCTCCAATTAGAAGGATTGAAAACACAGGGGTTGATATCATAGAACAGATCCAATTTATCCATCTGGGATTGAAGCCAAAAGCTTTGAGGATTCCTTGGAGGTAGGACTAGCTTAGTCGGTTGTATGCTTTTGATAGATCTAGTTTTATCTTCATACCTTTATCTTTTAGGGTCTTCAGAAAGTGAATTGCCTCTTGAGCCGTGATTATCCCATCCACAATTTGCCTTCCTTTTACAAAGCCAATCTGCTCTTGAGAGATTAAGCCAGGAAGGATTGGTTTCAGGTGGTTTACCAATACTGTAGCCAAAATTTTGTATATTACATTGCATAGAGCTATAGGTCTAAACCCCTGAGGCTCTTTCGGATGGTCAGTTTTGGGGATAAGAGCTAGGAAGGTGGATTTCAAGGTCGGGTGCATCCTTTTAGTCTGTCTTGACTCCTCCACTACTGCTAAGATATCTTCTCCTAGAATCGTCCAGGTTGCCTAGAAAAATTTTGTTGTAAAGCCATCTGGGCCCGGGGCTTTGTTCCTTGCTAATCCTTTGATCACTTCTTCCACCTCACTCGTATTTATTTCCCTCATAAGAGCTAGGTTTTGATCCCTGCTAACCAGCTGAGAGATATGCCATGTAATCTTGTTTATATCTTTTGTCCTATATAGATTAGGTTCGGTCAATAAATTTTGAAAGTGATAGACCAACAGGTTCTCCATTTCTTCCTTTTCAATAAGGCGATTTCCATCCTGGTCTACTAAGGAGAAGATCTTGTTATGCTGGCGATGTTGGATCATTGCATTGTGAAAGAATCTAGTGTTCCTTTCCCCCTCTCTCAGCCACTCAATTCTTGATTTTTGTTTTCACAGAATATCTTCTTTCTTCCAACCTATTCAGCAGTTTTCATTCTTCCTCCACTAGGGGTTCAGTGTGACCATTTGTTATTGTCTATTGTAGCACCTCTTTCATCCGTTCCTGTAGCAGTTCTTGTTCCTGATGTGTATTACCAAATTCTTCCTTGTTCCATTTTTTTATTTTATCTTTGATTTCTTTGAGATGGAGTTGGAATGTATGCATTTTGTTTCTTCCTTGTTTCTTACTTGCTTTCCACCATTCATTCAGTGTTCCTAGGAAGGTCAGGTCTCTCAACTAGAATGCTTCAAACCTGAAGGTTCTCTTGGTTTTCCCTTGTTTCAAGTCCACTTCTATTATAATCGACCAGCGGTCAGATCACATGCATGGCAGGATGGATTCCTCGTAGTATACATCTCTGCTAATTAAGTTTTCAGTTACCAAGAATCTATCTAATCGTGACAGCTTCCTCCTCTTTAGTTATTCCACGTGTACATTCCATTGATTGTAGGTATATCTACCAAGTGGAGCTCTTCTTTTAGATCCCTAAATTGTTCCATTTTATGTTCCTCTCTTCTAATCCCTCCTTTCTATTCCTCCAAGGTAGTTATCAGATTGAATTCCCCTGCAATTAGCCAAAGTTTTTCATCGTGCATTTGTTTAGGGTCCTTATGCTTTGTGTAAAGTTTTCCTTTTCAGCTGGAATATGTGGTCCATAGACTGCTGAGATCATAAACCATTCTTTGGTCCCTATATTCTGGAAGCAAACTGTGAGGATTCTCTATATTCTGATCCAGTAATTTTCCTTTACCTCTGTTGGGTTCTAGATGATTGTTATGCCCCCTGCACTTCCTTTCACGTCCACTGCAACTACCTCATATCTTGGTTTCATCCTCCTTAGAGTCTCTTCTAATTTATCTCTTGTTATCTTTGTTTCCTAGAGAAGCATTATTTGAGGCTTTTCCTTTTTCAATCGATCTATTAGGTATCTTTGTTTTCCCCGACTGTTTAGGCCCCTTATGTTCCAGGATAATACTATCATTGGGTAACTTTGTTGAGTTGTTGGTAAACCGCTAATAGTGGTACTACCCTTCTAGTGTTTACCAACATTTCTCCCATAATCTGGATTGATTCATGTAGATTCCTCCTTCCTCTTTTCTTTCCTCCTTTTGTTATGTTTTGATATTCCTAGGGGTTTTCTTGTTGCATGCCTAGTTGCTTTGCAATCTCTACTTGTCTATGTCCTTAGTTGGGATAATAAAATATAAATTAAGGATTAGGATAATAAAATATAGATTAAGAGCAAAAGATTAAGACAATAGAATTAAGGGTTAGGATAATAAAATGTAAATTAAGGGAAAAAGATTAAGATAATAAAATAGAAATTATAAATAAATGTAAAAATATTAAAGAAAGAAGCTTATTGGCAAGTAAGATATTAGTGTATAAAAATGTTTGTTACTTGATATTTTAATAATAAGGTTATATAAATAAACGTTATCGTCTTATTTAAGGATAAGTCAAACTTAGATTTTATTGAAATGAATAACCTTTTAATTCAATTGGAGGAAACAAGTTAACTCGTTTTTAAAAAAAAAACATAATATCACATGAGGATAATTGGGGACATCGAATTATATATCCACTCTTAATATGAAGATATTATTTGTCCTTAGATTTCCTAAAACAGAGAAAATATAGCATTGAGTGTTTGTTGTAAGTGACAAGTTTTCAAGATGACATTGTTCTTTCCTTTTA
Source organism: Pinus taeda (assembly GCA_000404065.3). NCBI lineage: Eukaryota > Viridiplantae > Streptophyta > Pinopsida > Pinales > Pinaceae > Pinus > Pinus taeda. Next base: position 22,808 of record APFE031126789.1, read on the forward strand.
AGAAGACCAATGATGCAAGTAGTTGTGCAAAATTCCTTTTTAAGAATATTTGAATAGTATATGGATTTCTAAATCTCAAATTTTTATATAATAAGTACATGTTTCATAGTTGTTTTTAGAGAAACCTAAGGAAGCAGTTGGGAAAGAATTTGTAATATATTTTAACACATCATCTATAAACATATGGATAGAAGAAGTGGTAAATGAAAGTTTGGTAGGTAATGGACTAAAGCAATGTGATATATTATAACAGAATATGAGTTTTTAATGATATAATGAACAAGTCAATGTGAGTATCACCTTTTTCAATTGTATATGGAACTAAACAAAAAGGAAATTTGTCATATCTATTCAATATGCTTATTAAGATGCAAGATCGGGATGGTGCTTAAACTTATGTTGAAAGTAGGAGAGACATACATGCACATTTTGGGTGTTTGAGAAAAAGAAATATGAGATATAATACACATGTAAACATGAGACAAAATGATGAACTTACATTTTGAGCATAGTTAAGAAACTATTAGACAACTTCAAACTATTTGATTTTGAGCTGAAGTTTATACTCCTCCATACAATTAAATGCGCTTAAAAAATAACATGCACACATGCATCAAAAGTATTATGATAAATTCATTAATTTCAACAACAAAAAACAGATATTAATACATGCATGTTTCTTATACCTTAACTAGATAAAATTCAACATGTCGCCTCTAATTTAAATTAAAGTTATTTTTCATTAATTATCTACTTGTATTCCCTGGATGCGGGTGCTAACTGAGATGGGACAGGCGAAGGGGGATGGCTACATGCCGGCCAATGGCCATCACGTGGCAGCCGAAGACAATACAACTATCGATCGCAGATGGTATAAGGTGGAATGGCAGGGGTTAGTTAATGCTCCGCGAGGTAATTCGGCTCAGGCGACGGCAGCAGTTATGGCGGGTGAGCTCCAATGCAGGGCCGGTGAAGTCATAAGGGATATTACAGTATATGAACAAAGAATGTTGGTGGTAATGCAGTTGCATGGCCTCTCCGTCTCTGTCGGGATATCTTCTCCGTCTGTTTGGTTCATCCCTCAGTCGACTTTGGTTGCAGGGGGTCTGGTTGCAGGGGGTCTAGATTACCCCGTGGTCTGTTGGAATTTCTTTCCCTTCCCTCCTGCGAGAATGGTGAGACCTCGACAGCGTCTGCTTAGCCACCGAGGCACTTCCAGAGCGGGAATCTCGCGCAGTCATGAAGCGAACAATGTTGTGTATTGCTGCCACTGCAACATTGCTCGCTCCACTGGCACTAACCCCCTCCATTCCAGCCAATTCATGGATGCAGGGGCTTCGAACTCGAATGCCTTGCCTGCCTTTGGCTCGGCTATCTTCAATTTCAGCAGTGCCATGAACAATCCGCGGATCAGCACGCATGTCTCAGTCTTGTTCATCGCAAATGCCCGGGAAGAGGAGGACGCCCTGGATGAACAGGGGCAGAGGACGACTGACAATCAGAAGCATGAAGCACAGGCCCCTGAAGCTGATAAGGAGCAGAAGGTTAAAGATGAGGCCTCAGATCCGGAAAACGCAGAGCAACGCAAGCAGGAACAGAGGGCGGGAACTAGCGGGGAGGAAGAGACCTTTCCCACCGCTGCTGAAAGAGAAGCCTATGGTTGGTGCCGGGTAGAGGAAGTGCAAATGGACAATTGATGACACCCACGCACAAGGTTCCTATGGCTTTTTGTTTGGTCTTCTGGTGTCTTCTGCTGTTTGTTTTTTGACTCAGTTATAGTAGCAATGCTTCTGGTCTCTTTCGTGCCCTGGTTCAATGTCTTTGTTCCTGTATTTTGTGTCAATGATTGGGGTAAGGTCAGTCTCCCCTGCGAGGGATGAAATGGTTGGTGCCCCTGCGTGGGCGTGCTCTTATGGAAGTCTGGCTCTTGTGTCTGGCGCCCCTGCGTGGGCTAGTTTTTTGGATGCCTCAATTGCTCTCGGGTGACATACCCAGAGCCTGATTCTCTCTTGTTTCACCATGATGTATTTTTTGACTCCTGTACATAATACAATAGTTTAGTCTTTTACCGAGAAAAAAAAAATGATCTACTTGTATTCACACCCTTTCAAATAATGAAATGAACAATTTTTAATATTTTATAAAAATATGTGATTTTTCCCAATAAAATACCTATTAAAACTGTTATTTTATTATTTATATTTTCAAAAAAAAAAATTGATAACATTGCATGTATATAACAAATAACAAGATATTAAAAAAAATTAATTAATTATATGTAGATTATAAATTGAGAAAAATTAGAAAAATAAAAATAAAATAAAATAAAATGTAATAGTAAGAAAGGGAAAAATTTTTCATCATTTTATTAAAAAAATTATTGTGATTTTTCTCAATAAGAATACCTATTAAACTTTGTTTATTTTAATCATTATTAAAAAAAATAAAATTACATTTATTTATACAATTATAAAATATTTAAAAAATAATTTTAAAATTTAATTATTATGTTTAGATTATAAACTATAGAAATATTAGAAAATATAATAAATATATATATGAAAAATGTATTAATAAATTTAAAAATGGAAAATAGATATAATAATAAAACATAATATTTTAATAATAAAACATAATATACACAAAATAGAAGTGATGCAAAGATATAAAAAATAAATAAATTATTCAAAATCCTGTCTTACATCTCATTGCCCTTCCATTTACTTTCAAGTCTCTTTTACTCGTTTTTAATTTATATCCATTTCATTTTAGTTGTATTGCGGAGATATTAAGATATTGTGAAGTAACCTTTGATATAATTTATAAAGAGCATTAGGGTTTTACATTAATTAAAATATTTTTTATGGTATCTATATCAAATGAGGTAAGAATATTTAATTCTTCTATGTGTTTTATTTGTCCTTAATTTAGTTATGGTGTTTATTTGGTTTTTTTTTCCTTGAAATTCTGTATGTTTCATTAATTTATATATTTATTATGGAGAAAGATAATATGAATTTTAAATATATTGGTTGAGGTGTATTATTTAATTTTTTTTTTCCCTGGGATTTGATTTTTTTCTGACATGGTTTGATTTTTTAATCATAATTTATGACTAAATTTTTAATAGATAATATGAATTTTAAATATATTGATTGATGTGTAGGATTTGAGTTTTTTTAGGATTTGATTTTTTTTATATGCTTTAATTTTTTAATCCTAATTTATAACTAAATTTTTAATATACATCATACATTCATGTTTTAATAGATATTTCTTTTATATTTATGTATGAATAAATATACAACCTAATAGATTATTTCTTTATATTTATGTATGAATGACAAATAATTTAAAAATAATAAAAAAAAAAAAAAAAAAAAAAAAAAAAAAAAAAAAAAAAAAAAAAAAAAAAAAAAAAAAAAAAAAAAAAAAAAAAATCTGTTTAATTTTTATTTTTTATTTTTACCTTTTCATTTTTTATTATTAAAAATATCTTTTTTTTCTCCCTTATAGAATCTTCTTCATTGTTTCCCTTTTTAGCTTTATATTCTAATATCCTTTACAATGTTATATTACAAAATTGAGCAATGTTAAAGAGTATTGATTTTACCCTTTTATAACATTTGTTATTTATTATATATGTATTAGAATTCAATATATTAGATCTAATTGTAGATACATTATTTAAACTATAGAATTTTTAGCATAATCTTATGTTATACAACATTTTTGGTGATATTTTAAAATTACTCATTTAAATTGAGATGAAATTATTAAAATGTATTTTGTGCATTTCATAGCAACTTTTTATTTTTTTTTTATTTTTTCCAACTAAATAAAATTATAAGTATAAATTATAAGTATTCTATTAGGTGAAACATATTTTAAAGATGTAATATAAGTATTAAATTAATCAAATTATTTAATATCTGTCGAGCTTGATATCCATATATAGTGTTGAAGATCTATAGCTTCCTTTTTTATTTTATTGCAACTAAAGGGTGGTCATATTTGACATTGAGTGGTATACACATTATATTATTAGAATAAAAATATAACTACAATAGGAATACCTTTCCATGTCTATACATATATATAATTGACCTATATATTTTACATAATTTAATATAATTATTATTCTACATAATTTAATATAATTATTATTCTAGCCATCGATTTAATAATTATTTACACTTCCTATCACTACCAGCTATACGAATACCTTTCCCATGTCCATACATATATATAGTTGACACATATATTTTACATAATTTAATTTATTATTCTAGCCATTGATTTAATAATTATCTACATTTCCTATGACTACAAGCTATAACTAAATAAAATTATAAGTATTCTATTAGGTGAAACATATTTTAAAGATGTAATATAAGTATTAAATTAATCAAATTATTTAATATCTGTCGAGCTTGATATCCATATATAGTGTTGAAGATCTATAGCTTCCTTTTTTATTTTATTGCAACTAAAGGGTGGTCATATTTGACATTGAGTGGTATACACATTATATTATTAGAATAAAAATATAACTACAATAGGAATACCTTTCCATGTCTATACATATATATAATTGACCTATATATTTTACATAATTTAATATAATTATTATTCTACATAATTTAATATAATTATTATTCTAGCCATCGATTTAATAATTATTTACACTTCCTATCACTACCAGCTATACGAATACCTTTCCCATGTCCATACATATATATAGTTGACACATATATTTTACATAATTTAATTTATTATTCTAGCCATTGATTTAATAATTATCTACATTTCCTATGACTACAAGCTATATTTTAATAAGTGTAAATTCCATTATTATCTGATTGTCATCCTACATTATTGTATGTATTTTAAAGAGACCTCAATGGCTCTTACTCGAAATTAGTCAAACCTCATTTTAAGTAATGGTCTATGATAGTCTTTCCAACACTACAACAACCAATTGAATGTGTTACACTATCAAACAATAAAACATGTTTTGAAACTTAAAAAGTTACATTAAATAAAACAAATAATCCAAGGATGTTAGGTAAAAACTATTGAAAACCATAATTTTCCATAAAAGGATTTTATTGGTTTTTGGGTTTTTTTCTTAAACATTCATGTCAGTTTCACATTAGGATACCAGAGAGATAGAGACCTAATTAGATCCAAGAATTTAATCTTTGTAGGGAGGAGAGGGTAACTAAGTATTATGAGAGAAAATTAAACATACTACAATTGAGAAACATTTGCAAAAAACTTTTGTAGCAAAGGAACTATAAAATATAGACATACAGTTTGAGTGGGCCTAATGGCTAAGAGCATGTGTTTCCTCCTAAGAGGTCACAGGTTCAAAACCAGAGAGGGGTAGAGTATGTATGCCTTCGTAGACTTAGCAGTGAAATCGCTACGTAGAGGTGGGTCCCTTGTCCCACAAACAAGGGCGTCTCATACACAAATTTGGTGTCTGGCTTGGTCGTGACTTTAAAAATGGATAATAATAATAATAATAATAATAACTAAATAGAATTATCTAAGCCTAAGACTATGACTTGGAGGGGCTCTTTAGTGTCCTTGGAGGTTCTCCCCGTAGTGGGGCATATGACAAGATGTTGTTCAATTTGCTCCATCCTTCGATCTAATTCTATCAAATATCGATACAAATGCCCAAGGGAATGGAGTTTGTCTATGCTATGCTCGTGTTGGTCCAAGATAGTGCACACTAGTAAGAAATTCATCTACCAATAAAGATCCACAGTTTGCGTATATTGATTGAAAAGGTTTCTCGTATGCCCTGTGTCTGGTATCTAATATGTCCATTGAGTAAGAACCTCTATATCTGAGAGGGGAAGTCTTTGAGATGATGCTCCCCCCTTAGTATGTGTGAGTTCCTCTTGAATGGTCTTTGAGATGATGCTCCCCCCTTAGTATGTGTGAGTTCCTCTTGAATGGTCTTTGAGATGATGTTCCCCCCTTAGTATGTGTGAGTTTCTCTTGAATGTGTCCTAACGTGAGGTCAGGATAGATCAATGCAAAGTCCTCCAACCTAAAATAAATTTTAAATACCATTTATTTGAAAGATTATTGGCTGGAGAACTTCATACTCTTATTGTTCAATTGTCGCACATTTGCCTCCTTAACCAAAGAATGATGGCTCTTTTAATTAAAATTCATATCAGCATTCATATTTTAAGTTAACATTAATCCATTTTAGGTTAGCATTAGTTCATAGCATAACATGTGATTGCATTTTCACAACTTGGATAACTTTGGGTTGGTTTTACACTGTAACCAATTTCTAATTGTGAGTATTTTAAGTTAACATTAATCCATTTTAGGTTAGCATTAGTTCATAGCATAACATGTGATTGCATTTTCACAACTTTGCATAATTTTGGGTTGATTTTACACTGTAACCAGTTTCTAATTGTCAGTGTGGCTCTAGGCATGTTTGCCATCTGCCATAATTAATAAAACCCATCTCTGCCTCTTTCTCTAATGTCCAGCTTGCTCCCCTTTGCACTTATCTATCGAGTTTAGGTACTACCAAGACATGATTGAAGGATGGGCATTGATACATGAGAAAGCAACATCTGGGTGAAATCATAGTGGAACACACTAGTTGTTAGTTGCCTCCACTATCGAGTAACGTTTGGTTGGGACTGATCCATGGAGAGGTAGGTACAAATCTCGCCTCCCAAACCGTGAGAAAGCAATAGTGAGACCACAACCAAAAGCTCTATTGTCAGTGGAAAATCATATCATGGCATCCCATCATTTTGGGAATCATGGAGAAGAAAACATAATCACAACGGAAGGTGAGGAATGAACCTATTATTTTGGAGAATCAAAGGTATAGACCTCTACAACTACTCTCGAATAATCGCTTGACCAGTTTCACAGGTCCTTTAAAACGAACATCTTCTAGTAATTCCTATTTACTGAACCTAGCCTTTAAGTGGTCTACAAAAGAATAGATTGGTAGTGGCTTTGTAGGCGCTTGAAACTTATAATTTCGAAGTCAAGGAATTACCCCCCTTTGTAGGCGCTTGCTTAGGGTTTGCATTTTCATGAAAAGCAACTTTGGATAACTTTGGGTTGATTTCACATTGTAACGAGTGTCTAATTGTCGGTGTGGCTCTGGGCATGTTTTCCATCTGCCATAATTACTAAGCACCCATCTCCCTTAGTCATAAGTTGCTTAAGTTGCTAGCAGATCAAGTGAAAGAAACATACATTTCTTGGTCCAACTTTCTATTCTAGACTCTTGGCCTTGTTCTTATTTGTCTAATGGATTTATTCCTAGCTTTGGTATGCCTTCCCCCCTCATTCAGAGCTTGCTAGGAACTTGTTAATGTCTTTGAAGTTTATCCCTTGAAGTTGAAAGGACTTGCTAATGTATTGTGGTTTGTACCACAAGTATTTGAATAAATGAACATGATCTCACAGGTCTTGCATCTCTTCCTACAATTGAATTCACTGAATCAAAGATATGTGATTATTTTCTCCTTTTCCCTCTAATTCTTGGATTTTCTTTTTAACATTCTAGATGAACAAGAAGAAAATCACAAAATCTGCCACACTTTTGCCACATACCTTCAATCCATGGATAATGCTCGTTGATGCATCAAAGCATGCATCCGAGATTCACCCATGCTCCCGAAGTCCAGTTCAGGCCCTCCTGGTTCTTGCCTTCAAGGGCAACTTTGCATTCTTTGAGCACTAATTTTTCTTACATTTTTGGTGACATTTATGCTTTGGAAAGCTACTCAATTAATGCCTTGCCCTGTTGAGGCAAGGGAATGCAAGAAATCATTAATAGATTGAGTTCACCCCAAGTCTACATTGCATCAAATCTAGGTCACACAACCCCACCGACCAACTAACAAGAGTTGTAGTACCAAGCCGCTTTACATTCTATAAATGAGCTAACATGTATACAAAGCATTATTAAAGTTTCATGCATGTAAACATTACAACATCTAGCATGAAAAATTAATATTTTAATTAAATTAAAGATACACAATAATCAATTAGTCTCCATTTTTTTAATAGTTACCACTA
>APFE031126792.1:0-31449 GCA_000404065.3 Pinus taeda
ATGGATAACAATTTCTCTCTTGCAGTTAAGCTAAAGTATTTTTCTTTTAAAACACATTGACTTACACTGAGAGAACCGCGGCCGCCGACGATTATTTTTATTATTATTATAAAAATTAAAATGTTTTTCCTTTTAATTTAAAAAATATTAAAAATATAAAAATTATATTTTATATTAAAATAAATTAACTAAATTGGGAAAAACAAAAATTGACTAGATTTTTTTTTTAAATATAAAAATACATTTTTAAATTTTAAAATATATTAATTAAATTGAAAAAAAAAGAATGACTAATTTTCTTTTTAAAAGGTTAAATTTTGATGGAATTTTTTTTAAAAGGTTAAATTTTGATCGAATCTTCCTTAAATATATGCAACGAATTACACATTGAACTAACTATTTCAGTTCCATTTCAAATCGGACAATATACAATCCATTTGTGTTGTCCTTGCAGACCTCGGAACTATTTCAGTTCCATTTCAAATCGGACAATATACAATCCATTTGTGTTGTCGTTGCAGACCAGTTCCATTTCAAATCGGACAATATACAATCCATTTGTGTTGTCCTTGCAGACCTCGGCAGGGACTACCGCCACGGCAGTGGCTCCTTGTTCATCATGTATGTGTTTGGTTATAAGGAATTGGGCATATATATGTGATATCAAAGTCATCAATCACATTGATTGCTTCACTTTTTGTAATGACTCTTTTCATAGGAGATTAATTGTGATTGCTTCACTTTTTGTAATGAATCTTTTCATAGGAGATTAATTGATGAATGTCGTAATTGGACATTATGAGAAAACATTGATGTGAAGTTAATTTAAATAAAGAAGAGTTATAATTAATATATTAATAATTTTATTAAGAATAAAACTTTAAAAAAAAATTAATGAAAAAAACTAAAACTAAAACTAAACTTAAAATAACTTTTGTGAGGTATATAAATAATTCTAATTACTCTCATTTTAAAAGATCAAAACAATAGTAATGTTAATTGAAAGATATAATACACTTAATAGTTTAATTTATTTTCACCCGGATGCGGGTGATTCACATGATAGTTAATGATTTTATTAATTGTCGTTGGCATTATGTCCTGCCACATGCAGCTGAGCGCTCTTCTCCAGGTTTGCATAAGGTTCAAGCAGGCTCACATAATGTGCATTCAAATCAACTTGCAGGTTGAATTTATGGATCTCCTTAATAGTTACATGGTTCATATGGTTTTAATCATGAAGTTCGTGGCCCTTCTTTCCAAGGTTTTCTCTCAGGCTTTTTGTTGCGACCCTTTCCCTCTGAAGCTTCTTCGCAGAAGATATTCCTCTGCTATCAGTGACAAGCTCAGCCCAATTCAAGCACTTGACATCCAGTGCTGCTCTTCCCCTGGCTTGCCCTGCTCTGGGCATGCGCGTGTTCTCCCCTGCTGGTTGCTTCGTTCCGGCGCCCATACCTATTATGCAATTCTCTCCTCTTGTAACCTAGCCATGGTCCAAAATAGAATGTGGAGCCATCATGGCGGGACTCGTGGAGGTTGTAGGCGGTCTCAGACTGTGCAAGACGCTAATCAGACTTTTCATCCAGCCTCCCAGTCTGCCTTTCAAGCTAGAACGCCTCCGTCTAGCCCCTCCCGCAGACCATTCCCGTATCATGCTTTTCAGAACTTCCATTTTAGATTCTAGAGCAGTTTAATTAGGCGTATCATCTCTGCTAACATTTCCATTATCTTCACGGAGGAGGAGTCTCAAACTAACGCTTCTGTGAGTGCCATGGCGGATTCCTCTCAAGAAGCTCTCAGAATCGTGGGCGACCATGGTTTAGAGCAACAGCAGAGAAAGGTCGGTCAGGCCAGCAAGCAGGATGGATTGCAAGCAGCAGACAAGGAAAAGGAAAAGGGTGTCGCTTTGCAGCCAAGTGGAAGCATCCATGGAGCTTCGGCGTCGGTGGAAGCTGAAGGGAGTTCAAGCAATTCTCCTTAGGCTTCGAAACCTCTAGGTGGCAGCAGGGAGGGCGAGGCAACGCATGGTGAAGATGTCTGGTATGGTAACGTGTGCTTGGTGGAGGAAGTGTCACCAGACCAAGACATGGTCATATGATTACACATGTTTGGTTTCACTGCTTTCTTTTTGGCTATCTTCGATGCAATGTTTCTATGGTTCTGTCTACGTGGTCAGGAGGTTTTCCCCTCTGGTTTTGTCTATGTTTCTTATGGTCTGGAAGTTTGAGGATCTTACTACAACTAGGAAAGATCCCTGGCCTCTGATGCTGGTTATGGAGGCATTTTTTGGATTTCTTATAGTCTTCAAGTTCCAATATCTGATGGTATGTACACCATAATTGGTCTCCCCAAATATGGGTCAGTTCTGTCAGTTCTGAAAGCTAGCAGCTCCTCTCTGTTGAGGCTCAGTCCTCCTTGTAATTTTACAGTCACTTTACTTTAATAGAATTAGCCTTTATTTAGAAAAAAATATATATAGTTAATTTCTTTAATTTATTGTTTTAAATAAAATTTATAATAAATGTATCAAATTAATCAACATATAAATAAATATTAATAATCTTTTACTATAAAAAAAATTATAGAGTTCTCAATTTACATATTAATTAGAAAATCACCTTGCAAATTAGTTACAAATGTAATATTTTAAGTGATCCTCTTCCATTGAGATTAATTTGTTCAAGTCATTTCATGTTTTTTTTTTTCCTCGATAAAGACTATTATGTTAAAATAAAAAGGAAAAATATTTACATAGAGGGTTAAACCTCTGAGGGGGTAGCAACCTGCCCTCTGTCAAAAAAAACTCTTGCAAGCATCCTGCCCTCTGTCAAAAAAAACTCTTGCAAGCATCCTGCTGCCTGACATTTACAAAAAAATTGTTCTGTCTGAAGACTATTACAAAAAAGTTACAGAAATGTTGCTTTGACTAATGACATTTCAAAATGTTGTGCTGGCATATCCATTGAAAACTAAAAAAACGCTTAGAGACTGACATAACCAAAAAGCTTATATTCCTGAAGCGCGCTTGAAGTCCTAGCGAACTTATTCTTGCGGAGGAGAGTCGAATTCCTTGTCGCTCATTTGATTTACCCATTCAACCATTACATTGTCCTCAACATCCGTCGCGCTTCTGCCTGGCGGTAGAACCAGATGGAGAATGTTTCCAGTGAAACATGCCGGCTCGCATTCAATTACGGGCTCCTGAGCAGATAGGGGCTGGCCATCCATGCTCTTCCTTTCAGAGTCATTGAGAACCGCCCCCGATGGGCTACCTGGACTGTCACTGGGCATATGGGAGTTCGACAGATCCGTGGATGGATTATCTGAACTAACCTGCTCCTCTTCCTCCTCAAAAAGCACTGTCACTGGGGCTGAGATAAGCGGCTTGTTAAGCCAACTTCTGAACTGAAATCGCGCGGAGTGGAATGAACTGTTCAGAGACAGTCCAGAACTGTTCGAGGGCAGAGAGGTGGGCGAAACAGGGGCCATGGACGGGCCAGAATTGTCAGAGGGTGGTGAGGGGGGCGGAACAGAGGTTAAAGGATCGACGCAATGCAAGACAGAACCACCTCTACTGCAAGAACCACCCCTGGAGCCAGAGTGACTGCCGCGTCTATGGGGTACCTCGTTGGCGCGGCATTGTCAATTGAAATGGCTGGCTGAGAAAACTTGGACACTGATGATAGGTGCGGGGAGGCCAATTGCAGGTAAATTTCCCTGGGTTCAGACCCCCAACAATGACAGGTAGCACCAAACTTCTGTGCCAGACTCCTAAACAGAAATTGAACTTAAAGGAATGTAAGACAACTATAATGAGACACAATGAAAAAATGAAAGGAGCAGAGGCAGACCTACTGGACCCTCTTACCTGACCATAACCAAAACCAGCATACTGATACCTGACCCAGGGAGGCTCCCGAGCACTGCACTCTGCCCTAGAACTCACTCTAATTAGCCATCTGAAGCGCGCCTCAGTGCCAAAATCGCCAAGGTTCATGTCTTTTATGCTGTGAGCGAGGTCCTCCAACCAGGACCGATATCCTCTCTGCGCATTAACTCCCCTGCTCAGCGCCATAACTCCCAAGCTCCATCCACCATTACGCAGGGCCTTGAATGCCTGCTCCTCACCCTCTTTAAGCCGCCTAGACCTGCTGGATCGCTGGCGAGTTGCCGTCCTATCCTGTCTTGTCATGGATATGTGGTACTAGCACCCGCATCCAGGTTCAAGTCATTTCATGTTACACACACATGAAATATCTATTTTTATCAAACCAGGATACCAAATTAAGAAAAACACCATATATGATCCATGTGAAAGACAAATATTGGATGGTTAGGTAATATGAATTTACTCACATAAATAAATACTCTCTAGTAATCTAAAAATATAGATCTATTTTATATGCTTTATCATAAATATAAAAATGAATATATTAACAAGTACTCCCAAATTTTATAATATATTACTTTAAAATGTCAAAAATATTTTTATAAACAAATATTAATCACATCAAAAATAAAATAATGAAAATAAATGATAAGAGAATATATATTAATGAGATAATGTATCAATATCACCAAGGACAAAAACAACTAACTTATCCCAAATAAAATATTGATACACTCTCCAAATTATCAAATTAGGATGACTTTCTTTCTATTTCTATTGGACAATTTTGCTCAAACTTAATTTATTCTAATTTTATTTTTAAAGTCAACCACTGAATTTGTGAATTCTTATTAATTTTAATTATTCTATGGAATAACATTATTATTTAAATCATCATTATTTTTGTTAAAAAAGTTTTTTAATACAATACCTCATACCATTGGTAAAAAAAAAATCTTAAAACCTCATATCATGAATTATATATAATATATATAATATATATATGAAAAATAGAAAAAGAAAATAAATTCTTCTTAAATTTTGATCCACTCAAAAGCAATTGTTACATTCTAACCATTAGAATGATATGTCTCTCCATCCAATTCTCTCTATTTAACCTGATGACTTAACCTGATTCTTCATCTTTTCTTCGTCTTGACCTCACGATGAACCACATTGGTTGGTTCAAAACCCGTCGACAAATGAAATTTGATATAATTATCACTAAAAAAACTCTGTATGAAAGCATTGTATTTTTAAATATTATTTAACAAAAATTATAGTGATTAATATTATATTCAATCATATTTATATATAAAATATTCATTTCCAAAATAAAGTATAAAATATTTATAATTAATTTATATTTCAATTATATTTATATTATAAAATATTATTTTAATTAAATTACAATTGTTAAATGAATTTAAATAATCGCATTTAAATTTAAAAACATTTTCTAGTATATTAATATTCCATTATAATAAATGGAATATAATAATATCCAAACATCATAATTGTTTCTTTATTCTTTTGGTTACATCGGTCCTATGCCTATGTCCAAGCATTCTATGAGGGTCAACCTTTCCAACAATAATGATGGTGCAACTAACTTCCATGTTATTGAAAATTTAAAAGATAACTATATGAGTTTAAGCTTAATCAATATAATCATAATGACAATTTAATTATGGTGTGTTTCGGCAGGTACATATATATAAAATACAAAATTTTATGAATAGTGAGAGGTATCATTTGTGCATCAGATGCAAAGTGGAGGTTGGCTAGTAGAATGTACAATAATAATTAATAATATAGTACATTGAAGTTAAATTTGGTTATCGTTACACAATAAGAGGTTAAGCATTTGAACCAATAATATTTAAGGTAAATGAATTTAAATTTTATTTCAAAATGTTAAACTTTAGATAAACTGTAAATTATTTTTAGTCAAAGGGAACTAATATAAGGTGAATGAAAAACTCAACACAATATATTTTGCCTATGGTAGGTATAATAATATGAAGACAACTCGCTAAAACTTGTAGGAAGCAATGAGAGCATGAAAACTGCTCAATCGTTCTCGCTACTCTACGTTTGAATCTGGTTTTCGCGTGCCATCATGCTCACGATGCCCCCTGCTCCTAGCTGGCTCGGCCTCGGTTCCTTGCCCTAGATGATCCCTTCGAAGCCTCCTTCGAATGGAGACTCCCTTCCTACCTCTTCTCTCTTATCACAACAATATGAAAATGTTGTAGCTTTTGCTTCCCTCCTCTCTTCTATTGCCCCCCCTCGAACCAGACCCTCAGTCTCCGAGTTTGTAAAGAAAATCGATGACATTCTTGAAAGCATATTACCTCCTTCCCTCCCTCGTCGTGTTTCTCTCTCTCTCTCTCTCTAAGCGTGCCCTGGTTGGTCAGTTCACAGGTTTATGGCCTTCCCCCGCTCTGTCCATAAGTGGGTAGAACGGAACTGGTCCTCTGTCAGTGGAAAGATCTCAATTAGGTTCTGTGGAAGAGGTTATTACACTTTTCACTTTTAAACAAAAGAAGACAGAGACTTGATTTTCAACAATGGTCCATATTTCATGGACACTAGGGGCCTCTATCTAAACAGGTGGACTTTGGATTTTGGTCCAGAGTTAGATGTGTCGAATGTTGAGTATTGGTGAGGCTCCCTTACCTCCCACTCCATTTTTTGGGAGACGAATTGGTTAAAGCAATAGAAAATGCAATGAGAAAATACGTTGATAGAAGCGAGCCAAAAGATAATATGCATGCATGCACAGGAATAAGTGTTGAAGTCAACCTAGGAAAAGGGCTTCCGAAAGCAGTAAAGATCAAAATTGACAGTTGGGTGCACATTCAATAGTTTGACTATGAGAAAATACCATTCAAATGCAAGGTATGCCACGAATACAATCATTTTTCTAATAGATGTCCGAAAAAAATAAATAAAAATAAAAATAAAAATAAAAATAATAATATATATATATATATATATATATATATATATATATATAAATATATAATATATGAATAAATATATATGTATATATAATGTTATATATATATGTATATATATAATGTATATGTATATATATATATAATATATATATATATATATATATATATATATATATATATATATATATATATATATATATATATATAATAATAATAAAAAAAATATAAATAAAAAATAAAATAAAAATGAAGAAAATGAAGAAGTAGAAGCTCAAGATCAGAAATGGGAACAAATTAAGAAGAAAAAGATAGCAAACAAACCCTCTTCTCAACCCTCTTCATTCTCTCAAATCCCGTCTCAAAATACCTCTCATAACCCTCCTCTCGTTGCTCCTATTCTCTCAGCTCCTCTTACTTCCCACTCATCTCCTCAGCCTGCTCCCATTCCTCCCCCTCCCTCCTCCACCCTCCTGGTCTCTAATCTCTTCGGCCCTCTTGATGATCATGTTATCCCCTCCTTCTCCTCCCCCCTCCCCCGCTTCTCCCCTTCACTCCCTTTCCCACCCTTTCCTCTCCCCTCCTTTCCCTTAGCCCCCCTCCTCCTTCGTTTGATCAAATCATCACAAGGAACCAGTCCAAAGATTCTCTCTCTTCCCTTAACCATCCTAAAAGACCTGGAAGAAGATCTAATATAGAACTAAGAGACGAAGTTGCTGCAAAAGAGATGGATATGGGTACTATGGATACCTTCTTAGAAAATAACAAGGAGAAAACCCCCATCCTTCAAGAGGGAAAGGCCCCTCTGCCCCCAATCAAAATATTTAATGAATCTTGTCTCTTGGAATTGTAGAGGAATGGGAAGCCCTCTGAAACTCAATGCAATTACATATTTAATAGCAATGGAAAATCCAGACGTCCTCATGGTCCAAGAGACAAATATAAATGAACATGATACAAGAAAAATGATCCAAAAAGTAAGGAGTTATGAAGGCACAACACTCCAAGCTTTAGGGCATCGGGAGGAATCTGCACTCTCTAGAAGAAATGGAAATGGGAGTTAGTCCACCAACTAAAAGATAACACTGGATTAAAATAGATCTAAAGAACAAAAACGCTGAAGAACAATATTGCATAATAAATGTCTATGCTCCAAATCATTACAAAGAGAAGGAAATATGTTGGAATACTCTAAAAAAAACTCTCCCACAGGTTCAAAACATCACCATTATAGTTGGAGGAGACTTCAACTTAGTATTGAATGCAGTTGAGAATTTCAGAGGATCTTATCATGCAGATCCCTCAAGGGATACCATCGAAATCATTATGGACTCCCATAACCTTCTTTATTTTCCTACCATCAATGGAAAATACACATGGAGTAATAAAAGATTAGGGAAAAACAACATCAAGGAAAGGCTTGATCGCATCCTAGTTCAAGATAAAATATGCAACAACTTCAGCTCAATTAAATCAAGAATCATTCATACCTCATCTTCTGATCACAAACCAGTGGTGATCACTCTTGGGACTTTGGGGAATTTAGGCCCAACTCCATTTCAATACAATCTAATATGGAACAACAGTGAGGAAGTAAAAAAGGTAACAGCTGAAGTTTGGTCACAATAGACTACAGGCTCTCCAAACTTTGTCTAGGAAACCAAACTAAAAACATTGAGAACGGAAATGAAAAATTGGGCAAAGAACAACCAGAAAGAAACATAGAAAAGGAAAGCAGATATAATTAAAAAATGGAGCTAGCCCAAGAGACAAAAGAACAACATGAAGAAACAAGAGAAAGCCAACTCTGGTAAAAGAAAATATATTGGGAAATATATAGAGAAAACATAGTTGAGGAAGAGGAATGGATAAAAATAATTCTTTCTTTCATAACTCAACAAGGATGTGGAGAAACATTAATCAGATAGACATCATAAAGGGTGATGACGGCAGAGAAATCAGAGGACAATACGAGTTGAAAAAGGAAGTGCACAACCACTTTAAAAAGCCTCTAAAAGTTAACACAAAAAATCCTGATCATGAAGCTTTCATCCAGCATATCCCAAAAAATATTAGTGAAGAAATAAACCAAGAACTTACTAAAGAAGTAGAAGAGAAGGAGATTTATTCAACTGTGTGGGATCTCCATCCGGAAAAAGCTCCAAGCCCAAACAGATTTTCCATTGCTTTCTATCGAAACAATTGGAATTTAATCAAAAAATATTTGATCAGAATGATAAGGAATGTATTCAGGAAAAAGAAGCTAGGAGGATTTACAAATTCTTCCTTTCTAGCTCTTGTTCCAAAAGAGGCAAAGCCCTCTTCTTTCAGCATATTCTGTCTGATTTCCTTGTGCAACTCTTCCTACAAAATCATCACAAATATTTTAACAAATAGAGTAAAGCTTATCCCCCTCGATCTAATTTCTGAAAATAAGGAGGATTCATGCCCAACAGACAAATCCTTGACAACATCATGATAGTGCAAGAAGCCCTGCATTCTAGTTTAATGAGGAAAGAGCAGGGTATTATTCTAAAGCTAGATATGGAAAATGCACTCGATAGGGTGAATCTATCCTTCCATTCTGTTGTTCCAAAGAAATTTGGATTCTTTCCTGAGATAATTGACATAATCAAAGCTTGCACAGTAGGCCCATGGATCTCTCTATTGGAAATAATACTGAGAGGGGAGGGGGGGATGGGGTGAATTAGTATTATCAAATGAATATAACTTTTTCATTTCCATATTGATATTCATATACACTACTTAAGTTAAGGCAAACCGTGTGTATACGCAACTGTGAGTAATGCAACAAGCGTATATCCAGTAAACTTATGATTCAGTTAGTTGATCCTTAATGAGTGCATCAGAACATTATTAACCATATGAATAGTAAACAGGAGCACTAAAATAGAAAAGATTATCACACACAAGAAGCACACATGAACACCATGATGTAAGGTGGAATCCCAATGTGGGTGAAAACCACCTACTGCAAGCCACTCAATCTTCTTTTTAATAAGAAACTTCTTTTTACAATAGTTTTGTACTGGTGCAGTCTTATACCAGTACACAAGCTTCTACCTGCAGAAAGCTACAACCTTCTCTCGTTCTCCAGATTCTCCTGGAAGGGAGCTACAACCCCCTTAGCTCTTGTACTAGCTAATTCATTTACTAGTACGTAGGTGTCGGCCTACTGAAATGCTCCAACCTTTACTCGTTTTTCAGCTGCTACTGGAAGGGAGCTACCACCCCCTTAGCTCTTGTACTAGCTGATGTACTAGTACGTAGGTGCCGACCTACAAAAGACTACAACCTTCTCTTTCTTCCTCAAGGTACCACGTTTCATACATTTTCAGACTGGATACTCCTGAAGCACAATACCACAATTTGAAGGCCACGTTTCATCCAATTTTCATACTGGACCCATCAATATCTTGGATTGTATATTACTGTGGTGTGGTTTCTGAGAGGAATTCGGATTTTCCACAGTGTTCATCTTTATATTGGTCGACGTTCGAGTCTAGACCAAGACTCATCATCAGGACTGATATACGGAGAAAAGAAAAGAACAAGGGTTTGTGATAAATAAGTAATAGGTTTGCTGCAAAGACAGTTTGGCCGACCAAATCACTGTTTATTACTATTATTTACCATTATTTATATTATTATTTATATCATAAGTTTGTTATTTTACTCATTAATTAATCTAAAATTGAATTGTGAGAATGGTTTTATGTTATTTGTTTGAAATAATTAATAAGTTCTGTTATAATATGTAATCTATTTATAATTCCTTATTATTGTGTAATTAATTTGTACTTAATTCCTAAAAGGTCTATAATATTATAGATATAATAAGTTTATTATATTGTTAATTTATTAATTAAATAGAAATGTGTGATGAGTTATAAGATATTTTATTTAGTTGATTGAATTAATCAATAAGTTCTATTTTAATAAGTACCATTATATTATGTTACTTATTTATAATTTCTAATGTGTTATGTAATTAATTTTTAGAGGTTTATATTATTATTATTTATATACAAAGTTTATTATGTTGCTACTTAAATAAAATTAAATTGAGAAATTGGTTAGATGTTATTTAATTAATTCATAGCATTAGTTACTGAGTCCTATTATTAATTTATTAATTCTATTGATTTATAAATTATTATATACTTAAGTTAATTATGTTGCTAATTTATTATGTTTATTCATTGATTTACATTATTAATTTATTAATCTATTATGTTGTTGATTTATTAAAATTAAATAGAGAAATTAGTTATATGTTATTTTATTAATTGATCAAGTTAGTTGCTAAGTTCTATATTTAACCTAGTTATAAGTATTTTTGAGAACTTATGTTATATGTTAATGTTCTTAACGCTGATAATGTTTTTTATTATTATCTATGTATGATTAAAAATTAAAATGTGAGTAGTTTTATGCTGCTTATTCAATTAATATATTTTAATTAAAGGTAATATTATTTGGAATTCTTAAGAAATTAAGCTAAAGGATGATTGATTAGGCATCAAGAGGATTTATCCTTGATTAAAGAAGAGCTAAAAGGTCAAAACTCTTAAGGTTCTATGTGAAGCCTTGACTAAGAGAGGAACAGCCAAGATAAGTAAGGGGGAGGGAGAAGGAAAAGGAAGGGATAGATGAATTATTCGTGGGGGGTGAGAAAAGAGTTCCAATTTTTGCTAATTTCCAAGCCTCCATCCCTATTAAGGTTGCGCGGGTGTTTTATGATTTCAATAGCTTCTCTAACCTTCCTCTTGAAATGGTGATCTTCATTGGCAATGACTTTGGCATCTTCAAGGCATATATGGTGATTAGTTTTACCTACATGTTCAGCCAAGACTGAAGATCAGGTCCTTTTGTTACGGATATCTGCACTATGCTCTTTGAGCCTAATCCTCACGGACCTACCCGTTTCTCCTATATATTGTTCCCCACATGAGCAATTGATGATATACACCCCTTTCTGTTGATGCTGTTCTTGGCTATCCTTTACTGATTTTATTCTTTGTTTGATGGTTGACCATGGTTTGAATGCAGTCTTTATATTTTTCTTTTTGAGGATTTTAGCTATCTTGTCAGTGACTCCTTGAATGGATGGAAGGTAGGCATTAGAAGTTGAGGGGTCTTTCACCTTGTTTTTATTATTTTCAGATTTGGCCTTTTGAATGGCTTTGAATATGCTTTTATTGTTGTACCCTAAGTTGGCAAATGTTCTTTTTAAGTAAGTAAGTTCCTCTTCAGTATGGTTTTCATCAGAAATTCTACAAGCTCTAGTGAAGAGGGTCTGTAGTACCCCTATTTTTTGAGCTGGGTGGTGGTGTGAATCAGCATGTAGGTAGTTATCGGTATGAGCTTTCTTTCTAAATACTTTATGACCTATGGAACCATCATTTCTTCTTATGAGGAGAATGTCCAAAAATGGTATGCAATTATTCTCTTCTATCTCCATTGTAAATTTGATGTCTTCAGATAAGCTATTAAGATGGTTCAAAAACTTATTAAGTTCATTATTGCCATGAGGCCAGTTGACACTAGTGTCATCCACAAACCTAACCCAAGATTTAGGTTTTAATGGGTATGTATCCAGAGCCTTCTTCTCGAATTTTTCCATGAAAATATTTGCTACGATCAGTGAAAGAGGTGATCCCATAGCAACACCCGAAGTTTGTTCAAATATTTCACTTTGGAAGGAGAAGAAGGTGGAGCGAAGACAAATTTCAGCTAATTTTGCAGTTTCGGGGTCTGCTACTTCTTTAACCACTTGAATTGCTTCATCTAGGGGGATTTTGGTGAAGAGTTGGACTACGTCAAAACTAATGATTTTATCTCCGGGATCTAGTTTAGTATTTTTAATGTATTTGACAAATTGATTGGAATCTTTAATGTAAGAGTTAGTCTTGCCAACTAGCGGGGATAAAATGCTAGAGACATATTTTGCTAACTCATAAGTGGGTGACCCTATAGTGTTGACTATAGGTCTTAAGGGGACTTATTTTTTATGTATTTTAGGGGCTCCATAAATCCGAGGTGTGATTTCACTATTAGGGGTCAGTCGCTTTTTTAGTTTATCGTCAAGATTGGTTTCTTTAATGGCTTTCTTTACCAGGTTCGTGATTTTGGAGATGGGGTTTTTCTCTAATTTCTTGTAGCTACCACTATTATATAAGTGGTCTTTCATTTTGTTAATGTAATCCTCATAATTCATTATGACAGTGGCGCCGTCTTTGTCAGCCTTCAGAATTACAATGTCATTATTATTTCTAAGACTTTTTATGGCTTTAAGTTGCTCAAGGTTTAGATTTTTTTTAGGAGGTTTGGCTTTTCTTAGGATAATGGCACACTCTTGTCTAATGAGTTATTTATCTTCATCTTTAAGCATCTTGATTCCATCTTCTAAGTTGCAAATGATTTCTTCATTGGGGATTTTGTTAGGGGCCAAGGCGAAGTTTAGACCTTTGTTAAGGACCTCTGCTTCTTCCTTTTTCAGCTCATAAGAGGAGATATTAACCACTTTCTTGTTCATAGTTATAGAATCCAGGTTTTCAATTTTAGTGTTAGTTTTTATTCTATAGTTATCTACCTTATTATTCTGAATAGTGCTTTTATAACTGCTCTCTATATTCATCTTGTCTAATTTATTATTAATATTGGGATTATTAACTACCAACCTATCTATATTGGCATTACAATGAGAGCAGAGTGTGTAAAGATAGTTATGAATAAAAGATAGGATGCTTTGGATTGATGATAAGCTATGAAAAAAGAAAAAGAACGACAATATGCCAAAAATATGCTTTACTGACGGTATTCTAGCTGAAAAGTGATGTGATTGATCAAAAAATAGTTTCTCATGCGTAAAGGTTCAAAATAGGGAAAAAAAATTTAAGGACATAACTTCTCTGATAAAAAGAAAAAATAAGAAAAGGGTATTAAGTAATAATTGACGATCAGATATAACTTCAATACCATAAGTAGAGCCTCTGCTGCCAACAGGTGTCCATAGCCTCGGCAGGGTTGCTTTTTAACCCATATGAGCCAGAATCCTCAATTTATAACTAGAGAGTTTCAGTGTTGTTCTATAGAAGGGATCAGTGTGCTGGCGTGGTAACCAGATAACCACACGGCCATTCACTGGGATGTAGCAAAAGTGATCAGGTCGGCTCGTGATGAGACCTCCTATTCCAAGGGATAATTTGGCTATCCATTGGATCATAACCCTGATGTGGTGGCCATAATGGGAATGTCACTTTGTTACAGCCTTATGAACATGGTAGGCTGGCTCGTAATGAGACCCTATCCTCCATCTTTGAACAAAATGTTGTTGTTATTACACATTTTTATGATAAAAAGAGGAAGATTCAGTACTCCTTAAGAGCAGGGATGGTGGAAAAAGTTGAACATGTCAATAGAAAAATATACCCATAATCTCATTTATTATAGATAGAGAAGATTATAACTAGGAAAGGTGGAATCAGCATGGTATTAAGATGATCAATCAATATCATGTACAGCAGAAAATAATGCAGTAAAGTAGTGTATAAATAATTGTGTCCCTTTTGAAAATAAACTATCATCAAGGAGTTGTCCTGTTAAAGATCATAACGTAAATGATATTAACTCGCTTCAATAGAATCCATAATTCTTGTCCTCATAAAACTAGTGTACTTCATACCATGAAAGGGAATCAATAAAATGTGGTTGAGATGAACTAGGAATAATCTCACAAGAGGAAGGAAGGGTTACTCTCGAAAATACTCTCAAAGTGTTGCTCATTTGAAGGAACAACAAAAACACTCAAAAAAAGTGTTGTTCTTTGTAGGGAACAACAAAGGAAATGCACGCCAAAAAGCAAAAATACACACGAAAAAGTGTGAAAACGCAAATGTCGTTCATTTGGAAAAAGGAACAACAGAAACTAAAAGTGTCGTTCCTTTAGAAAGGGAACAACAAAAACGCAAGTGACGTTTTTTTAGAAAAGGAACAACAAAAATAAAAAGTGTCGTTCATTTGGAAAAGGAACAACAAAAATGAAAAGTGTCGTTCCTTTGGAAAAGGAACAACAAAAATGAAAAGTGTCGCTCTTTGGAAAATGAACAACAAAAAACGCAAGTGTCATTCATTTGGAAAAGGAACAGAGAAAATGAAAAGTTTCGTTCCTTTGGAAAAGGAACAACAAAAACGCAAGTTCAAAAATGAAAAGTGTCGTTCCTTTGGAAAAGGAATAGCAAAAACACTAGTGTCGTTCCATTCAAAAAGGAACAGCAAAAATCAAAAGCGACGTTCCTTTGAAAAAGGAACAACAAAAATGTGAAAGTGTTGTTTCTTTGGAAAGAAACAGAAAAAATGTGAAAGTGCAGAAGTGTTGTTCCTTTTGAAAAGGAACAGCAAAACGTGAAAGTGCAAAAGTGATGTTCCATTTCGAAAAAGAACAGCAAAACGTGATGCTTTATTTTGAAAAGGGACAACAAAATGTAAAAGTGCAGAAGTGTTGTTCCATTTGAAAAGGAACAACAAAACGTGAAAGTGCAGAAGTGTTGTTCCATTTCGAAAAGGAATATCAAAACGTGCTGCTTCATTTTGAAAAGGAACAGCAAAACGTGAAAGTGTGGAAGTGTTGTTCCATTTCAAAAAGGAACAGCAAAACGTGTTGTTCTATTTCGAAAAGGAACAGCAAAATAGACAATCATAAAATGCAAACATGCAAAAAACAAATTCGTTGTTCACGACATTGATGTTGAAGATATGTTACAATTTGAATAAAGCAACACCTGAAACACAAATTATAAGAGAAATTAGAAAAGAAACAATATTTTATTTAAAAAAACAGTATGTAAATAAGTAAATTAAGTTACAACAGCTATGATATTATGTAAAAAAAAATGATCTCTTTGAAAAATGTTTTGGCAGCAGTGATAAGACATGAATCTTCAAATGGAAATCAATTATTCATTTCTTATATTATGAATCCATTGGGTAATGAGTTAGATGAAATTCCTTTGTTTCATTAAAATTTCTTTCAAGAATCACTTGTCCATAAACTGACCTTCTATTTCTCCTAGGACTTGCAAAAAACGAGTATCTACCTGCAATAAAACATTAAATCATGGAGAAAGAGAGGTGCACGGGCTCCCCTAATCCAAGAATTATGAAAAAAACTAACAATTAGTTACTCTGTAGCACAAAGCCATGGAGAAAATAACAAAGTAAGATTTATTTGTTACCTGCGGGAGAGCAGTGGCCAATCATGCAAACCTGCAGTGTTTTAATCACAATTTCTTTGTTTTTCGTCGAAATTGAGTGATTCCAAATCCAAATGAGAGATAATTAAAATTTTTATCTTCTTTAGAAATAGTTTTTAAAGATTCAATGATATGATATGTCAATTTTAGTTAGAACAACCTGCATAATAGAGTCATTTTCGATTACCCGGCTTAGACCAACAGTTGATATTTCAAGCATAACGTTTTCGTTTGATGTCAGATTCGAATGATTAAAATTAGAAATGAAAATAAATTCATTTATTTATCTCCAATAGAAACATGTTTTGAATACAAGAAGAATTGATAGGTCAAATATTATAAGGAACAGCCAGAAAGACAGTTTTAAGAGTGTTGATTTACGATAGACAGTCAGTATTTGGATCATAACTTCCCCATACGATATCGAAAATGAGTGATTCCAATTGCATTGTAAACTAAATTCATAGGAGAAACTACCATAGAAACAGGTTTTAAAAATTCATTCATTTAGCCCTCCAAAAATGGACTGTCCCAACTCTGTTCCTGAGTTGCCCGCTAGACATCTGGTCAATGTTTTGGTTCTAACTTTTTCATTTCAAATCCAAATTGAGTGATTCAAATTGGGTTGGAAAGTAGACATCAAGGGCTACCTAGGGTAGAAACAAGTTTTACAAATATTCACTTTTGGTCCCTCAAAAAATGACTATCCCGACTGTTTTTCCAGAAATCTCATCAAGCCTGCAAGCCAAAAAAATGATATTCAAATATTTTTTCATATTGATGATAAAAATGAATATAAGTGTTTCTAGAATTTTTATTTCTATTATAAATCATCTACATACACAAATTAATTGAAACATTTATCATCGATGTTGATTTCGTTAGCATGTTGCAACAAAAGAAACAGCTAGTTTTAAAAAAATGTGTTTGTTTTATTTCTTTATTTATTTTATTTTCTCCACTATCCTACTCTTGTTTGAAAATCAAATATGTTTATGTAAAAGAGTATTTCCAGTGAAGCCATTTTCGAAATAAGACTTCATGTATGCACATACCCAAATTTGAAAATTGCATGTTAATGGATATTAGGGTATGAGAAGCCAACTTCCCTTCAAAAAATGCTATCAAAAATTGTTGAAGCATAGAGTGATGTTGCAAACAAATGATGGAGTGAAACCAATATTCAATGTATCTGTTACTTTCTTGATTTCCCATAGCCATCATATCATGAAGTTCTTGAGCTTTTAAAATAGCTTGTTGATGCAAACTAAAATAAACCTCATTTTCTTCCATAGCTTCTACAATTTTTGAATTTGAAACATTCTGAATCTCATTGCAAGTTTTCTCTAATGGCGCATGTGAGATAGAATGGGTGGGAAGAGTGGGTAAATTTGGCAGTTCAACACTGTAAGCATGTTGTACTGGTTTATTATGGTGAGGGTGTGGAATTAGTTGAGCAGGAAATTGTGTAAGGAATGGAGCATTGTGATGATGTGGTTGGTTGGGTTGAGTGGATAAATTTGATATGCAAGAAGGATGTTGTGGAAGAGCTGGTGGAGAATATGGAGAATGTGCTTGTGCTACAAGATGAGGGAGAGTAGTTATGCAATCATGAGATGAACCATGCCAAACTTGAGATTTGTGGGGGTTATATTGAGATGGACATGGCTGCCCTAAAACATGAGTATTCCATAATGGATTATGCAAGTAAGAGAATGAAGAGAAAGTGTTTTGAACCATACCTGTTGACCTTGTTGCAGCTTCCCCATCCCTTTGATATGCCACTTCCAAATTAGATAAGGAAGAACAACCATCTATGGTATGCTCCTTTTGATCATGAGGGAAAAACACTTCATCAAAATTTTTATTTTTATGAACCTGCAAAACATCCAATTTTGAATTTATAGAGCTAATAAAACCAACTTTAAAAATCAAATAAATCATTGATTTCAACTCTTATATCTCCTATTCTTGTAGCAGATTTAGAAAACAAAGAAAAAACATCTCTAAGATTCTTACCAGCCTTAGAGATTCCTCGTGAATACCTTATGCACAACACACAAACATCATCATATGATAACTGAAAAACATCACCTTTTCCTACCAAATTTAAGAGTTCCAAAAATTCATCTTTGATTCCTTTAAGAATGAGTGTTTTTAAGATCTCTTTCTCCAAATGCTTATATTTTGATTTTTGAAGGTTGTATTGAAATCGATCTACATAGTCTTCCAAACTTTCATCTTCCCCTTGTATCATATTGAAAATATCTTCATTGGCCTTGCAATAGTCTTGGTACTTCTTCAAGAATATGTTCTTCATGTCCTCCCATGTTTGGACGCAGTTCCCACCTAGGCTCATGAACCATCGGAGAGCGGCTCCTTTTAGAGTAAGAGGAAACACTTTCAACCTTTGATCATTAGTGTAATAATCATATCCTCTACAAAGTATTTCGAACTCAAATAAAAATGTATCTCGATCTTCATTTGCTAAACCATGAAAATTTGGTAGAGAAGATGGGGGAATTATGTGCATTTGTGTCACTCCTCCTAGATCTTTGATAGGAAATTCAAAAGTAGAAATGTGAGCCATTTCTTACCATAATAGAAGTTGTTCTTCATGTGTTTCTTTGAGGCTCCTTCTTCAAATGTTCCTGTCAATCAGTTAGTGAAATGGGTGGTGCTTACATCACCACTTATGTGAAATCATGTAATTCGTTTTTCAAAAATTCTAATTTTTTCCTAGTCATTCACACAAAATTCAAACATCTATTTCTACTCTAAGTTTTTTAACAGTTCTATTGGTAAGCGGGTGGGGGAGCAGGGCTTTTACATGCTCCTGTACGCAAGTTCTTACCTTCTGTTTTTAATTCCCAATTCTTTCCTAACAGGCAGTCATCAGATACACACTACTTTTTAGAAATGGCTACACTCTCCCCGACAACGGTGCCAAAATGTGGAGCGATAAAAAGGTGTCTTTTTAACTCCTAATTACCTTCACATTAATTGTCAACCCAGGGACGACTTTTTATTTCAAGAGTGTACTCAGTCTGAGGCGGCTATTTACTCAAGAGTAATGTTTTGCAGTATAATGCTTAAAATTCAAAAGTAAATGAATGCTTGAAAGAAAATCTACTTACGGCAAAATACCTTGAAGCCTAAATCATTCATTCAGAAAAATAAGCAATGTATCAGTCAAGGGTCCAGTAACAATAACTCATCCCTTTGGAAACTGATGTAACAAAAAGTAATCAAGGAATAGATCATCAATCTGGGGACTAGATAGCAAATGCCAATGCCCACTACAGTTTCAGATCGTTCTGCACACCAAAGCAATTAATAACGCAAATAACAGGAAATGGAACAGTAGCTAGGAAATGTAATGACAACTAATTATTATAAACAACACCACCTTAATCTACAAAAATAAGTGCAGCAAGTGTATCCTACAGAAATTAGATAGAAACCTTTACTCTAAGAATAAATCGGACAACACACGGAAATAGAACAACATTGATTAATGATGGAATATGAAACAACGCGGGCAAGTCAAATATAAATACACAATAACTTAACACATGGCACACCTTCATAGTAATCTGATATGGTAATCCAATTATCAGTCTTAGTTATAAAGAACACGACTGTATTTTGTAATGGAACAACAATGTCAATAGATTCAACAACCGCAAGGAAATATAATCTCTAAGATGAATTCAGTAATACCAATGGATAAGTGTTACAACACAGACATTCTGTAATTGAACAACAACGGTATCCTATAAAAACCATTTATATCAGCACTTAAAGAAACAACAATGCGTTGCAAAGTCAAGATGGATCAATATGACATTCCTGTCATAGAGAATGATATTGATTAGTTGAACATAAATCAAATATAACAGAATCGTGATGTAAAATAATAGAACATACCAGATTACTGAATAAATCTTGATAAGCAAACCACACATGAACTAACGATATAATATACAACAGCAGCACAATCCACTAGAGGCTGGGCCCTTAGCCGCCAGCGGATACTGCTAGGCTACTTTAGATGAAAAGAATGAACAACAACTCCCAAATCAGGTATTATCATTAAATGGTGAAATCATTACAACAACTGAAGCTTTGAGAATTACAGCATGGAACAATCTCTTCTTCCTCCTATTCTATCATGAATCCTTAATTCTGAAGCTCTAATTAAATCATAATTCTGAATCTATCCCTGAATTCATCATCCCTCTCTAAATTAATCATCCCCTTCTCTGATCTCTATTCTCATTTAAATAAAGAGAGATCAGAGAGAAGTTACAACAAAGATAATTACAACATGATTTCTATTAAAAAATTGGATTGATTCTAACCAATTGATCAACAAGAAAATATATTCCCATTCAACTTTTAACAAGAGGAAGGTGAATTTGGTCTTTGTAGCTGAAATTTGGAGGATGACTGCAACAACAAATCTGAGAAAATCATGCTCAAAGAACCCTGCATTTCTCTCAGTACAAGCCGAATTTGGCAAAGCGTTCTTATTAAAGTTAATTGGGTCCGTTCTAGACAAAACCTATGTTCCAGATTTTCTAGATTCGTCTTCATTTGCTCAGAATCTCAACCGCAAAATTGTCACTCCTTATTCCACCGAATTTCTGAGTTGGAACTTTTAATGATCAAATCTTCAATCTGGAAATTACCTTGGAGGCTAAAAATGGTGAATAATGTTACAACCAATTTATTAAAAACTATCATGAATAAAATCATGCATAATCATCAATTTATTAGAAAATAAAGGAAGATAAATAAATACCATCCATAAGAGCATAAATCATTTATAAAATGGATTTAAATGATAAATTATAACAAATGATATAATAGAGAAGAGTAAAAATGGATGAAATAAGTGTTACAAAGTGGTCGTATTCATGGCCCAACAGTCGCCTACATCAAAACTTCTTTCACTGCGATGCTGATCGACTTGTTGTTTCATTCGATTCTGCAACAAAGTGAGGTTATCCCTTAAGAGTTGGAGAACATGTTGTTGATGCTCGATGTGATCTTCCATTGCTTGAACCTTGGAGTTTTATCTTAAAGATGATGTGATGGACGTGGATGATATCCATAAAGTGCCATAAATAGGGTCATTTTTGCTACAGTATGGAAGGAAGTGTTATACCACTATTCAGTGAGAGGTAACCACTTGACCCAGTGTATTTTTTAATCAGATATAAAGCAACGAAGATATCCTTCCAAAAATTTGTTCACTATCTCAATTTTCCCATATGATTGAGGATGATAAGATGTTCTATGAGCTAATTGAGTACACAGATAAGAAAATAATTCTATCCAAAAATTTCCAGTGAAAATGGGATCTCTGTCGCTTACAATAATCTTTGGGTTTCCACGTTGCTTTTGAATTATTTCCATAAATTAAATAGCAACTGTACTAGCTTTAAATGGATGAGATACTGCACAAAAGTGTGCATACTTGGTAAGTCTATGAACTACTACCATGATGACACTCTTTCCTTCGGACTTGGGTAAACTTATGATAAAATCCGTTGAGACCTCCTCCCAATATTGACTTGGAATAGCTAAACGTTATAACAAACTTGAGGTCTTAATTGTCTCAGCTTTATTTTGTTGGAAAACCAAACATTTTGGCACAAACTTTTGAATATCATATTTAAGGCCATCCCAACAAAATTCCTTCTTGACCCTGTGGTAAGTTTTTAAAAATCCTAAGTGCCCTCCTAAGGAGAGTGTGCAATTCCAAAGTAATCTTTCTTTTGAGTTGGGAATTCATTTCTTCTTTCTTTGGGGTTGGTTCCTGGTGTATATCCTCCTCTTTTGATGTTTCTTGTTCCTTTGCTTCCTCCTGTTTACAATCTATGTAAAATAATTTCTTCTCAACACACTTATGACCTTTAGTGTATTTTGTATCACAACTATAACAAACTTTTTTCCTCTAATTGTTGTGGTGTCAACCTTGTCGGTTGTGGAAGACTAGGAGCAACAACACCATTTTTATAGTTGTGAGTGGTAGACTTCCTTGTTTCCATAATTTTTCTTTCAACTTTTCTTACCACCCTGAATGCCTTCTCCAATGAATTAGGTTCTCAAAGACAAACCTCATGTTGGATGCTATATTTTAAAGTCTCTATGAAGGCATAAATCCTATGCTCCTCTAAAATATTGATTGCCCTAATATTTAATTTTTGGAAGTCTTCAATGTGCTCTTCCATTGAACCCTTTTCTTGCAACAACTTTGTCAACCCTTCCACTTCAGATTCATCACACCCATGTATACTCTAAAAACATCCATGTTTCCTTTTATGCCATCCATGTTCCCTTTTAATCCATCCATGTCATCTTTGGTTTCTCTTTGTGAGAGCGAAATTTGTTGCACTTGGTCCCATAATTTTGATATATCATTTTGCAATTCTTCTTCTTCTTCATGTGTCATAGAAGATCTTTCTGGTTGCTTAATAGGTGAGTCCATTTTTTTTGTTTAGAGGCATTTTGAAATCAAACAATGATATCAATGATTTTCTATTCCATTTGAATCACTTCAAATTGATTTTTCAAACAAGAGTTGTGCAAAATTTAAAAGATACACACCGTTTTCTTGGTTTTTAGGAGCTAGATATTACCGCTGTTGTATCTCTATAATTTCGAATCTCTAAGATCTAACATTCCATCCTGTATTATCCTTATGAGTCTTATTTCCAACTCAACAATTCATACCAAGATTGGATTCTTCAAAAAATAATTATTCCCAATTTCCCACGATGACTTGATTATATACTATTTCAGTAGAGTAAACTTGTGCAGAGTGCCATGTGTCCCAGTTTCGACCTTCAGTCCCAAAAATGATACCAAAAAAGATACAGTTTGTCTCATTTTTGTCACATTTTACTAAATTCAAATATGGTTCTCAGAGAGAAAGTTATGATGATTTTCCCTAGGTCGCCTATTTGAGATGGAATTCTGGAGCCTGCAAAAACCCTAAATTCCTTGGATCATATCTCTAAAAGTATAGTGAGACAAGATCTGAATTTCTTCCAATTTTCACCACGATTTTAGCTCCACGTGGTTGTAATTTTAGCTTCTAAAGCTTCGTAAAAAAAAAGTTATAGCGAAAATTCCATGATGACTTATTTGAAGTAGTGAAACCCTAGAATCCAAACCTCTGATACCAAGTGTTATGCAACCAACTCACAAATAGAAAGATCAAAAACTTAAAAATTGTCCTCTTCGAGCGGGAAACCTCCTTTACATTACATATATGAACGATTACAAGATGATACAAATGAAAATACCTCCTTTCTATATATAGGAGCCTAAGGGGTCGCAATATAATCAGAGTCTACATAACAATAATAATGTAAGGGCACAACAATAACAATAGTGGGATTCTATGGGGCACAATAATAACAATATGGGGACTAAATGGACAAAAATAACAATAAGGGGCTACACTAGTATTATAGGGACCTAACAAAGTTTGGGCATCAATTCCACTCATTGTCAACTAAACACCCCCTTTTCCTTAGTGATTAAGAGTAAATAGGAAAATGGTGTTGGATCCCTGAATTGGTTCCAATTTTGAGTAAAATTTAACCCTTTTTGACATTTCCCCCCTCATGTCATCTAAATAACCCTCTTCCTTTATTCTCCACAATAAAATATTGCATAATAGCAAGAGAATATAACCAAGGTAAATTTCGTTGTTTCTAGTAATAATTTCTTGAGTTTGAACACTTTTGGAAACCTTAATGATGACAATAACTTGGTTGAATATCTCTGCTACAAAATAAATTTTATCATGTAGTAGCCATTACTTTGCATACTAACAAAACAATAATGAAAAAAGGACAATGTCAGTTTGTTTCATAAAATAGGGATAGGATTCATTGTCCATATGAAATCAAATCATCCTATATAGGTATCAGAATTGAAGAGTTATAGCTCTCAAGACCTTCATCAACAGATTACGACTAAGCATCAAAATGATCTAGTTTTAACATAATGTGTCTCATAGATCATCCAATTCTCTATGATCTATCAACATACTCCAACATACACATCCAACAACTAGTTGAATTAATTATGCGATATTTCTTTCTGATTCATAATCAAAACAAAGTTAAAGAGATGAATTGTAAAAAAGAAAAGATTAATCTAGAAGACCATGATCATTTGAGATCACAAGCTTCTACCTAGACAATCTAAAACTTGTTTAACAATATTTGGTAGATTCATCTTTAGAACAAACTTTGTATGGTATGAAAGGATACAATTGTTGTGAAAGGAGGAGAAGGGAGAAAATACAAGTGATTTTGTATGATTGAATGATTCTAAAATAAAAGATTTGTGATTCTAGTTCTAAGGCATTATGTTAAATTTATATAGGTTTAGATTCTTTTAATACTGGTTCATTTTACAGTATTTTCTAAGAAGAGGCAGGGCCCCATGTTTTAGGTTAATGTTATAATGTTTAAATTTATTTAGTATTTATATTGTATGTTGTATTATATTATTTCATTCAGGTTCATTTTAATTTCCATTATTTCACAATGTGTAGAGGAGGGCTATCTAACCAACACATGAAAATATTAAACTTCTAAAACCAAGTATTGTTTTCATTAGGATTAAGTTGATTTAGGAATTGCACACCAACTAAATATTAAATCGTAATACTCTACACATCAACTTTTGTGGTTTTACTTTTTGAGTGTGTTTGAGGTTAGGCTTGTTAATTCTTATTGCTAAACATTATACCAGAATCATAGCATTGTTACAATAAAACCTTAGGTACTTAAGGTTGAATGTTCTAAGAAATTTTATATTTGAGCACTTATTTATCATAGTTTAGTAGGAAATGAATCTTTCTTTTAGAAAAACTCTATTTAAATTTTGAAAAGTGTGGAATTACATTTAGATAGGAAACTATAAAGAACTAATGTTGCACAAATTGTATCAACACTTCACAAGATTATGTACCTAGATGGATGAATAAATGTAACAAGATTTATAAAATATAAATTGATTGACAAATATCTTAGTTAGGGTTAAACCTAGAAGGCATGCATCTCCAACTCTTTAGCTTCCCCACACGTCGAACTTGTTTCTCCTCTTTTGTTTTTCTTGTTAATTACATTTGAGGAACAATGTCTATGGTTTTTATTTTTAAAATACACAATTTTTATTTTTTCTTCTCAATTTTTGTAGTATGTTTTATTTTTGTTCATTTGCATTTCCCATGCTTACATTTAAAGTTCTATAATAATTTAGGAGTCAACATTGATAGATATGGAATGGGGCCCTTCATGCCATCATCCTTTTCTCCTCCTTATTCCATTTCTTTGAACCTTGACTTAAGTTGATCCTCAAAGAACTTGAGACGATAGCCAATTGTGCTATCATGTAGATTTAAGTTTGATCACACCTCCCCATTAGGATGATTTTTGTCCCCAAAGGTTTCCAAGGAAAGATAAGGGAATTTAATTTCAATGTGGTTCCTCTTGTATCATTTTTATTTCCTTGGATCCTACCCTTTGATGACAAACTACTAGATTTCTTACTTTCCTCTACAATTATTTATTCCTTTCACTATAGTATTGTGTCTTCATTCAATTATTCAAGAGTGTGCAATACAAAAATCTTTGAATGAGGAGAACCTATTGGTCCTTTTATTGATCCAACATGAAGGGTTTGAATATCCTTAGATATTCCACATTCACCATTAATCTAATTTTCATATAAGGAGAAAATATTAATCTGAAGGCATCCTTGTTCACTTGATCAATGATGTCAAAAGTTCCATATATCAATGTCTTAAGTATCTTTCCCTTTCCTTGCAATTGTACCTTATGGAAGTAAAGCCACACCTTACCTCCAACACAAAATATATAATCGTCTTTGTCTTATTCATGTATGGATTTATTCTATTGTTGGCTTCTCAAGTTTCTCATATACCTTCATATCTATCTCGTAATATTGTCCATAAATGTTCTTTCCTTCTTCTCATATTCTTGCAAATCTAATTCATCTTGTTCTTGTCCATAAACAATTCAAAATAATGGAGGAGGTAAACAATTAAAAAAAGTCTCAAAATTTGCTTTTTTAGTGGAAAAACGAAGTGACTCATTGTGTGAAGGATCACATACACCAACTACTTGTCCCAAGTCCTTAGGTGCTTTGTATTGTGCCCTCTCAAGAACTATACCAATGTATGGTTGGAACCTTACAATTTTTTCATTAATACAGAGATGAAACCTAATAGAATAACTTATCTTGGCATCCATTCTCTCTCAAAGTGTTTAGGTACTACCCAAAAACCTATTATCTAGATAAGATGTGATGGAGCTTGGAAATTCAAAATGTACCCAAACATGACTAAAGAATAAATCAACTACCTCTCATCAAAAGATTTTCTTCTTGCATGGAATGAGCACATACATCTTTCTAAAGTTATATACCATGACAAATAAGTAGTCATGGCCATTGTGAGACATGAACACACCTCCAAAACATTCCATGGAGATGTTCTCCCAAGGCTTGCTTGGTACTAACAATGACATATATATCTCAATATCTCTATTGTTTCGCTTTATAGTGCTACAAAGAACACATCCTATAACAAATATTACCATCTATTCTTTCATCATTAGCTAGTACACATATCTTTTCAAATTTTCCAATCTCTTCATTAATCCAAATGTGCAACAATTTTGGAAGTTTGAATTTACCTTGTCACTTGAAGCCTTATATTATATTATATTGTAAAACCTGCACATCAACATCTCTTAGAGGCAATATTCATTTCCTTCCATGGTAATGACTAGTCTCACCTTTTGTTTCTTGTAGACTCTAAAATTTTCATCTTCCTCATAGTATTCATGTACTAGTTCATGAATGAAGGGATACATCTCCATTGTGAATCTAGCTACTACAATCTCCTTAAATAGGGGCAATGAAAGAATATTAACTATATTGTTTGTGGCTCCTTTCTAATATGATATTAGTATATGGAATAGTTGCATGAATTTGAATCACTTCTAGTGTCTCACTTATTGCATGTTTCTTCGAATTTATACGCACCATACATATTGATGGTTAACGTGTATGATGGCCTCTTTCCCTATGTTAATGTGCTTACACTTCTTTTCCATTTTCATAACCACACAGATCTATTTATCATACATGATGGATCAATCCACGATCAATCCAAGTATTGGTCCATGAAACAATTATGGTTGATAACGCACAAGTCTTCCTCGTTACATAAACATTCCCCTTAATGCATATCCACTATAGTTTTTCTCTAGTTCAATTGGTCATTATAAATTGGACATGGATAGGACCAACGTATTGTTGATATTCCTCTTTAGGAATTTGAGAGATAATCATTGTAGCTTACCCTAATGGAATTTATTTCCCTTAGTTGTCATGACATGTAATAATGTTGTTATTGCTAGAAAATTTGCAATGAACTCCCTCAAGTATTGAGATCTTGCCATAAAACATATAACACCTGTCAAGTTGGTGGGAATAGGCTAGTGGCTAATGGTTGTGATATTATCTAGATGCACCCTTATCTCTCCTCCATTGATCATGTGTCTAAGATAAATCAAAAAATCCTTCCTAAACTCACACTTCTTCAAATTTCAATCAATTGATTATTTTTTAATATCTCTAACTCTTGCATCACATGTGAGATGTGTTCTTGCCAAGTATTATTGAATATTAGTATGTCATCCAAATACAATATTACAAATAAGTCAATACAATAATGCAGTACATAATTCATCAATCTAATGAAAATTGTAGATGCTTTAGATAAACTAAAAGTCATCAACAACCACTCGTACAAACATAATATTTTCATATATGTTGTTTTCCACATGTATTCTACTTCAATTATGACTTGATGGTAAGCTAATTTTAGGTTTGGCTTGGTGAAGAACTTGTATTGTTGTAGTTTATCCCAAAATGACATCAATCCTTGTTAGAGGATATCTATTCTTGATGATGACTTTGTTTATGGTCGTTCTTTGGTACCATAGTGATGGGCGAGTCACACGATGACATGTTGGGATTAATGACTCCTTGCTCCTACAACTAATATAATTGCTTATTCACTTGATGATATATAAACTATCATGGATTTTCCACTAGAATAGTTCACTACAATAACTCTTTTAATTGAAATCTTATATTATGCATAATTATTTTCCTTGAGTTCCAAATTAATTAAGTATTAACTATGTTCAAATTATAAATAATTCATTTAAGAAATGGAAAGAACATGCAAAAAAAACACCATCCACACAAATGAACACATATTTATCCTACAAAACCTAATATGGGGGAAAATCTAGCTAGAAGGTGAGGCTTATACTCTTCTCTCTTTGCATTAGCTATAAAAATGCACACACAAAGAAATGTGAACTCTTATGGAGTTAGGTTTTAATAAAATGAGTTGGACTATTGCTACAAGATCATATTAATCCTCTGTTATGTTATGAAAATACCACTCATACATGTTTTTCTCAACTATAGAACAACTATAATGCGAAATAATGGAACCCCTAGTCCTTTTAGTTGCTTGGTGTTTATCATAGCTCAATAGCCATCTATGGTTAAGAGTTTTGGTTTTTAAACATTAAATGTGATAATGTTTTGGGCATTATAGAATATTCTTTAAATTATTCACATGGTTATCTCCAAATGTGTGAGTAAAGGGGGCTGAAGTGGGATCCACTCATACTGCAATGGTCAACTTATAAGAGGCATAAATTTTGCATACAAGATTTGATTAAGGTGATTTTTACACCATTGGAAAGGTATTGGAGTTTAGAAAAAAATCATGGGGGTGATAGCTATTCTCATAAACTTTTGACCTAAAAAAAATTCCATTTGATGCTTTAAAATGGCTTTGAAGGTTTCAAACCCTATTTTTTCAAACTGCAACTTACCATTAAAATGAGCCCTACAAGCCAACCCCTCTAATTTTTCAATGAAAAAAGTACTGAGATGGATGATAAATTATATGATGATCCTATTTGGATAAATTTATCTATTTCAGTGATGGACTACCTATATAACCTAATGTTTGGCAGTGGTAACACTAGAAATCACTAAATCTCATACTCAACCTCTTTATTGGGTGGCATCCCTTGAGGTCCTTGGAACAAATCCTTGTGGGAATCAATCAATTTTTGTAGCTGCCATTGTTGCTAGCCACTACATACTTCTAAGGATTCCTTCATCTACAACTAACTACCTTCTCCTTGCTACTTTCCTTCTTGCAAAAACAATAAGACAACCTTCTTATGTTACCAATGATTCTCTTGGTCTAATGAGCACCTATGAAAGACAGTTTGGATTTGTCCTTTTGTGCATATAGGGAAAATACATTCCCATCCTTGAAAAGCCTATAATAATTTTCTCTCCTCTTGAATATGGTAACTCTCACATACAAGTATGGGCATCACAAGATGACACCACACATGTCCAACGAAACCACAATTGTTACCACTTCTTCCATAGTGAATTTCTAGTTGATGGAAAACTTGAAACTCCATTATTTATCCACTCTCAATATTATGTCTTGTCTTACCCAACATGGGGGTTATGGTTATGGATGGTCATAAGCCTTTAAGCCAAGCTTCTGAACCAACTCTACAAGGATCAAACTATTATGAATGTGGATTAAGTGAGCAATCTACCTTAGTTTGTTTCGTGTGGATCTTGATCCAAAACAATTCTACTATCTCCTTATCTTACTCGTGATTGCAACCAACTAGTGCAACTTCTTTCTCAAGAGTAGTAAAATCAATTTTTCCAAGCTGCATAGGGCATAATGCACAATGAAACTAGATATATTGAAGTTGTTTTGCCTCCTTTTTTTTCATATTTAGTATTCAATGAAGTATAAATTCCAATATTGAAAGGAAAAGAAGGCCATATTTTATTTGAATTCATAATCAAAGAATGATTGATCCTTGTAAACACCATTTGGAATGTTGTTTCTTTTAATGTCAACGTGTCTAGAACACACATTGGCATCAAAAGAGGAGCTAATGCATATCCATAAAATTTGACATAGGATC
The DNA here is from genome assembly GCA_000404065.3 of Pinus taeda. NCBI lineage: Eukaryota > Viridiplantae > Streptophyta > Pinopsida > Pinales > Pinaceae > Pinus > Pinus taeda. Next base: position 30,245 of record APFE031126792.1, read on the forward strand.
AATTTTCTCCCAAGAACCAATTTCCAATCTCCTTGATGGAATCTCTAGCTTCCTTAGTAAGTGTAGGAGATAGTTGATTAAAAATGATATATATAGAGAGGTATCATGAAATTATCAGGAATTTAATAAAATTTCTTACCGTACTTGTGGCTCCAGAGTATTGAAGAATGTTGGGTATGTGTTATATTCTTTATGCGACTAGGACCAAGTGTTGTTATGTTGTGTTAGGTGCAACAAGGGGGTTGCAGAGGAGGCGAAAGCCATCCGATTTTTTTTTTTAGGTGGGCCCAAGAATGAGGGATGGATCCAAGGATGGTGGGTGGACATGGCATGGTTTTGGGCCTCATGATTTTTCCCATGGTATTTTGTAGATCATGTGAAAGGAACTATAGTTATGTTCTAATCTAGGGTTAATGGATTGGGGGGTTATGAATGCTTTGGCATGTATATAATGTATTATAACATTGGAGGGAATATAATGAAAAATAAATTTGGTTTTCGCAATTTAGGGTTCTAGGAGAAAAATCTCTGTGTATATTTTCTATTCTTTCCATTGTATATTTTATGTTTTTTTTTTAAGAATTTGTTTGTAGGTAATTTATACACATGGTTAACACCTTCAAAGAATACACATGCATAGTTGTCTTGAAAGGAGACCAATGCCATTTCATACGTGGAAAATGGTTTCTCATGCAACATCAACTAGTTAGGAAAACATGAAAAATCTCAACACCAAAACTAGGTGGTGCTTCTAGTGATTTCTTTACAACTCACTAAATACTTGAAGATGAAATCTAAGCCCAATTGTGGATTGAACCATTTTCAGCAATCTAATGAGTAATAGGTACCCATTCTAACCTAAAGAGTTGAAAATCCTTTTCACCATATAACCTACATAGCATGGTTGCTACTAATATATATAATTATTTGAGATGTTGGATTGGATATAGTCTAATTGACTTTTCCTTAAATGAAATAGAGTCATACTACCAATATTTTACTAGGTCAACCATATTCAAATGTTCATCTTTAGATTCTTCTAATAATTTCTTATTTAAATTGATTTCTAATGGTCTTAGTTTATGCATAGATGTTATACCTCATGTCTAAATGATTCTACAGCTTGATTGGATGCATTCACTATTTTAGGTATTCTAAGATCAACACATGCACAAATCTAGTTTACCATGTCATAATAGGGAACA
>APFE031126792.1:31482-42438 GCA_000404065.3 Pinus taeda
ATATTAATTTCGTCCCAATATGAGCATCATTTGTGTCATATGTTGTAGCTTGTGTTTGAGAAGAAAGAAACAATAAGGTTTTTGTATTTATCGAGTTTCTTATTTTCCACATCCTCAAATTTAATTTACTTTCCTTTAATTTTCTTAGACATCTTGCCCACATAAACCACATCAGCAGAGAAAAATACAAAACTTCAAATAATTTACAAACAAGGATTTTATGAAAATTATTTCTCACTGAATTTCATTAAAGCATTAATCAGTTTTTGATATTGCTTAATTATTGGAAAAACTATGAACCCAACAAATTATCACTCTTTTCAGAGGAATTAATAGAAAAACAAGGGTTTCCTAAAATGACTAAGTGTAGGGGTGAATGGACCTTGGGCTATTTCACTAAGCACCCTTACTTTCCCATGCTATGAATTTAATTCATTTTGGTCAGAATTTAAATAAGCATGGTGAATGAATGTTTTAAACCAAAAACCAATGGAAAGAATTAATAGCTTTCTCACATTGAAAATCCATGCTACCGAAATTAGAAATAAGTGAAGGTTTAAAACTTGACCATAGCCACTATTGGATATCTGCTATTTGAATGGACAAGATATAGCTAAATGGAAGTTAATTAAATTCTTGAATCCAGTTGAGACTTCGGTTACAAGGTAGGATAGTTATAATTTGTTGGGAAAAAATGTGGACTTTATCCGAGTCGAATATTTGGCATCTGGATTGAAATAGACCAGGAACTAAGTGGATAACCAAATTCCAAATCCATATAACATGTCAAATTACCACATCAGATTACCATGTCATATAATTTATATTAATTTATGTGATATCTACTCTTTCACATTTATGTCATATGATTTATATTAATTTATGTAAATTATATGCAGGAATGAAAGTCTTGTTGTGGAATCTAGAATATGGAAGAAAAACTTTTATAAAAGAATGATAATCCCATTAAAATAAAACATAAATATAGATGACGAGGGTTCAAATATCTAAAATATTCAAACAGTTCACTTAAATATTTTTTCACTTAAAATAAGCCTCGGATCTGCATGACTAGAATTTGGATACCCAGGATTTAGTTAGAACATAGGATAAAGAGTATTCTAAATATAGATGACAAGAATCTGAATACTTGGCATGCAAGTAAATGAATATAATACATGATGATAAGCATTCCAGATATGGATATTATAGATTATACTAAGGTATTTTTTATGGATTTTCAATGGATTAGTATAAAGAGTATTCTAAATATAAATGACAAGAATATGAATACTTGGGAATGCAAATAAATGAATATAATGCATGATGATAAGGATCCCAGATATGGACATTAGAGATTATATTAAGGTATTTTTTAATGGATTGTTTATAGTTGTTAAGGAAGACATGGTCAATAAATCATTATCAATAAATCTAAAAATAAAAGTGTTTATTATCAATAAATCTAAAAATAAAAGTAAAAGGAAAAAAATAGCAAGGGTGCTAATATTTTATGAAAATACAATAAAATAATGAGAATTGTTGTAGAAGCCCTAATAATGTGGAAGTAATTTTATGAATATATGTTACATTAGTGTGGAAATTCAAGTAGAAAGAGTTGTAAGGAGGTATATACAGTTGTGTAGAATGAGTTTTGAGGTAGATACAATTGTGTTTGATAAGGGTGACATTTATGTAGAGTTTTATGGTGAGGATTAAATGCCATGTATTCTTGCAATTTTTTGAATATATGATGAGATATATATTATTTTATATGATCTAATCAAAAGAAATAATTGAATGGTGTATATCTAATCATATGTTCCATTGAATATAAGACTATTATATAGTGAACTATAGTTCTTAATTAAATGTGATAACTCTGATGATTATTGTTCGCTAAGACCATATTTGTTCTATCCAAACTTAAGAAAAAAAGATAATCAATTAATTGATTTGGTTTTGTTTCCTTGATTAAAAAAATTAGAAACAACATTATGAAGTTTTTGGTACATGGAACAACTCTATCAATGTAGATAAAGTACATTTGGATGCCTTGAAGCCTCCCATAAATGAGACTTAATCATCTAGCTTGTTGAGAGAGAGAGAGAGAGATTTTGATAAACATAAGAAAGTATCAACTACTCTATTTTAGATTTACATTGGTATAGAAACATCTCGCCATATTGTGGAAGTATTATTTAACTAAGAAGCCAAAAGTGAGTGGTATATATTATGCTAAAGCAATATAGGGCTCACACCTAGCCCCATATGTTTTTGCAACTACAAGTTCAACAAAAAAAATCACAAACACGTGCATGTCATAGTATATATAATTTTAATATGCTCTAGCTAAATTTCATCTTCCTTATAAATTCAATATATTTAAAATTTACAAACAAAGACCCAAGAATGAGCACCTTACGTACCCAACACATAAATGAGGAAAGGGTGGAAGGGGCACCTTCCATACCAATACATGAAAGGAGAAGAGGGTGTGTCTCCTCTATGAAGATGCCACTCAAAAAGGGAAAAGGTCAACTTCACCTTTACAAACATGCCACCCAGACTCACCATTATTTATTTGCTAACAATTTAAACTCTTTGTATAAATTCTCTATATAGATATCATAATTTGTAGATATGCCCAAGTTTTTTGGTTGAATTCCCTCCTATAATTTTCTTGCAATATTTTATGTTTTTTTTTCCACTCCAATGGCTCGTTTCAACATGTTTTTATGTTATATATTCATTATCATGTCTTGCTCTTTCTACTATAGGAACCTCACATACTTGGTAAGTGAATTGCACTTCCTTTTGCATAATAACACATGCATAAGAAGGTGGAGGTAGAGCTAATGAGAAATATGGATTAAAATAAAGCACAAGATTTATGCACTCAAAACAATCCCTCAAAAGGTTCTCCCATCTCTATAGAGTATCACTATGCATGCAATCACATTGTCACCCATGCCTCCACAGCCATGGAAACATCCATGTATCCCTCAAACATATGGCTATATATCTACATTGGTATGCATACCAAGATATATATTAATGGCTATATTGGATATGCATTGGCAAACAATAGGAGTGTCTATACTAGTGTATTACCCCCAAACTTGTACTAAAAGATATTCAAGCACTTGAATAAAGTGAACCCTAGAGGCCATTAGGAAGGATGTCCACATTCTCCTCAACAAATCTTCCTCTAACTTTAAGCATGCTCTACTCTGGCATAAAGTGGGGGGACTAGAAAATGCAATTATTTATGATATTCTTTAGAAATATAGAGACGATGGATTTCCAAGGCTGATGGCTATCCAATTGTGTGATGGAGTTAGGAACAACAATCAAAAGGGTTTGAATAGTATGGAAGGAGGTGTATTTAGGTTTTTATAAATGTTCTCAAGCTTAAAAATGAATCTATTTTGATATAATAAAAAATTAGGGAGAGCCCTTCCAAAGAGGCTCCTCACAAAGTAAAAATGTGCAACCATGAATAATTAAAGGAAAAACACATATACAACCATAAATGAAGTAGAGAAAAGTATCAAGACTTCTTAATCGAATGAACAACCAAAACACACCATTCTTCAAGTATGACTCCACCATAACATTATGAGAGCCTAGACATTGCCTTCAAAGAGTTTAAAAGAGGTGACAATGATGTTCTAATCCATAAAAAATGTCCTTCAACATAGGCTACATATAGTTAGCGATTTCTTTAGGTGATTTAAGACGTATTAAACCCCTAGAACTCCACTTAGAGAGTTATCTAAACCTTAGTTCTCCTCACACAAAGTGTAAATGATGTTCCATTTAGTTTTCTTTTAGGTAGTAGTTCAAAATATTTACCTGAGACCTCTTTTTCCTTTGCATAGGTACACTTTCTAGATGCCATCTTTCAATTCTTTAGAGTATTAGTTCTTTGTTTAGGGGCTTGAACAATGTAAACCATGCCACATGCCTCAATCTAAAAATACATAGAACATGCCTCAAACAAATTTCCCTGACCAAATGTCTCAAGGGTATAATATGCCTCCAAATAACAAAATATGTTGCATAATGTGTAATGCCCCATAAAGTCACTATAATATGCTTTAAATGGATTCTTAAAAAAACGATCTCTCCTAAAAAATGGTAGACTTATGATCAAGCAACAAAAATTCTCCCTTGAAGTGGAATGTTCCTTATCAAGTGACCTCATTTGAATGAACAAGCGCTCCCACCCCACATGGCCTCATCCAATCTAGGGTTTCATCTTCCATGATCTTTTCTTTTGTGTCATGTCATGCATCAGTGCAACCTCCAACGTAGGGAATTTTTCTCCTTTGGACATTGTATTTCCACATGCCATACTACAAACCTTTTGTAATGTAGGGTGTTCTTCCTTTTGGCTATATTTGAGCCCTTAACTCACAATAAATCATGTTGTAAACCTCTAATATGGTAGGGTGTTCTATTCTAGGGCTCTCTTCATCAATTATGCTAAGTGTGTCATAATGAATCCTCTAGTGCAACATTCCTTTGGAAAGTATCCATCAACTTGTAACTACTAGTGAACTCCAATGGTCTTTTGTTGTGCTTGTTGAGAGGAAAAAACCCATGAAAATGTGAAACAACCCTTGCATTCTCAAGGTGTAACAATAGTGTATATACATTATCTTAGGTATATATACTACTATATTAGATTCTTAATTAATTTTATCTTGGGTGGTTGAGAAGAATGATTGTTATCCTCTCCACCTACTCTCAATTCCCATAAGTGACATGATGAACTTTGTTGTAATGATTTTGAGTCTTGTTGTTAATGTAAGTAGTCCTTGAAAACAAAATATATATATATATTTTAAAAAAAATAACCTATTTTCATGGAAAAATATTACATATTGATTTATAACACATTGACATATTATATATCAATATATTATTTCTTAAGCAGTGATATAGAGTATGTAAGAATAATTAGATGAACAATACTCAATATACATATTAGTGGAAAGAAGGATATTAAAATTAACACTTATAATTCATCATGTCATTAAACATGCTCTATGATAGTTTGTTCTATTTTTAATTTTTTGGAATCCAAGTCAATAAATGTTTTTTATGAATCCCTACTATAATTTCCAAAAACATGAAATGAGAGCCATTCCATTCCAAGGGAATCATAAGTTGGAGATCTTCTATTTTTATAAGAAACTATTAAGTGGAAAACACGCAAAGCATTAAAGAAGATTAATTGGAGCAAGGCACCATTACTTCCCTTCTACAATAATTTTGAGATAAACTCTTATTAGTTTCCAAGTATAGTGAACTATACATTTAATCCTAACAATTTTGAGATAAACTCTTATTAGTTTCCAAGTATTGTGAACTATACATTTAATCCTAACAATTGCAATTGGTGCTATCAAAATTACGAAGAAAAGAGCAAAAACATGGGAAGTTCCCGAATAATGTGAGTTTCACATTAATCCTAACCATGGGGGTTAATTGAAATTAAGAGGAAAAGAGCAAAGACATGAGAAACGATGCTTGGTTGGTAGCAATGTGGTGGTTAGCATACTTGTGACAACCACTTCTATAACTGCGAATTCTAGATTAAATGCATTTGGTAGGGTAGGTAATAATATGTTAATGCATTTGCAAATCAAAACCATTCATGAAGTAGTTTAGGATAGAGGTTGACATTTTTGTAATAATCATTACTTTTTAAACTGGTACATGTAAATCCAAATGTGTATCTTATTTTCATGATTGATTGACACTAGTAATATATGACTTTATGGCTAACATTATATATGTAGTTTATTAATGAGGTCCAATGACTTTTTGTCTCGTTGCATGCATAACTTTTAATAATTTATGTATATATGTAGTTTATTAATGAGGTCCAATGAATTTTTGTCTCGTTGCATGCATAACTTTTAATAATTTTGAATAATCTCATGATGGAATGGTGTTATGTGAACTATTCCATGTGCACAATTGGTTATCTGAAATTTTGAATTAGTTGTGTATTACCTAAATTCTAAATGATTGACCATTTGTTATTTTTGAATGATTAATTAATAAAATAAAATAATTTAATGTGAAATATTTGTATGAGCATTTGTGAAAGTTGAAATGACTTATGTTATTATTTTATATAATGAAATATGACATTTTTAAATGAATATATATAGAATATAAGTTGTGGTTTGTAAGTCGTGATTTGAACATTTAAGGGTTGAAAAGCTAAGATATGTGTATTATAGAGCCACATATATGAGGATTTTTATCAAGATTAAAAAGGGTTTGAATAACATAGATAATACTTTCACTAAATATATGTTAGTTAACTTATATATATATATAGATACAGATATATATATAAAAGGTTAGAAAAATTTTAAGATGCTTGGGATAGCATATCTTATGAGATTTTGAATATCAAGTAGAGCCTTGTTGTAGTGTTGCACATTTTAATATTTGTTGTGATCACTCTTACAATGACTTGTAGAACCATCTCACGAGGCATGACATATAAAGACTAGTATGAGTAGTGGGAACCTTGCTATGGCAAGAAATATTATTTGAGTGATTGGAGGGGAATACATAGGTATACAAATGATAATAGATTTGATAGACCATTTGAACACTAGGAAGAGGATGACTAAGGCTTGTAAATGATATCATTTCGGCACTTATGGGAGGATAATTAGAGGCTACAAAAGATATGAGATTGAAATGATCATCTAGGCTACATTGGAAGGATAATTGGGTTGCAAATGATAATAGATTTAATGAAGACCAACTCATGATGTTAATGCACTTGTTTTATTATTGCTGATTTTGTATATTTTAATGGTGTGATTGCACAAGCATTTTGTATTATGAAAAGCATGTAGATTAAGATTAATTGTTGATAATTATTAGTATATTTGAGAACATATAAATGATAGCTAAAATGGTGTGGCCTCACATGTACACCATTGTAAGATCAGTTAAATAAATAAATATAATATGGATTACTAGAGTAAAATTATATATTATGTCGTAAAACATGGATTTCTATTAGAGTAATTGTGTAATGTTTGGGAAAATGGAATATTTAATATATTTAATAAAAAGTTATAGTTTAAATCACTGATATAGTTTAATGAAATAAAATAAGTAAATAAAACTATCATATCTTAAAATAATATAAGATAAGATAAATTCATTAAAGAGTATTCAACTTAATTAATATTAATTGGGGATTAACACATGTAGCCCACTTGGTATGTGATAAACTTTCATATTAAATAAATAATTTTCCAATAATGGAAATGAAAAAGGGAAAGGGGAGCTAACTAGGGATCTTCTTCTCTCTTGGTTTGGTCTCGTTAGTTAGGAAAATAACTTTTTGGGTGCGGTTATCATATCCAGTCTATTAAAAATGAAGGAATCATTAGGTATTCCATGTCTATGAATCAAATCCATACAACTATCAGGGATTGACTAGCTAAGAGGGAGATACAAACTAGTAAAAGTTTAGTAATGACATTTAGCTTAATAAACTAATTGGAAGAGATGAAAAGTTGGTATAATTTTGATAAAATTAGGTTTGTGGGTTGAAGGGTTTGATTGATTGGAGAGTTTTTATGCTCTACCAATTGCTCATTAACTTATTCTATTCATTAAAATATATTTGATATCGATTATTTCAAAAAATAGTGGGAACATAGGATTCTTGTATTTTGAAGTATTTGGTTAAATTTATAATAATTGTTAATTCATTAGAATACATTATAAAAATTATATAGGAATGATGAAAGTTAAAATTTGTTTAAATTTTTATTTATGATGGAATTAATAATTATATAAATAATAATATTTTTTTATTATAGTAAATTAATATTTATTAAAAGATTTAGTAACATCTAATCTCAATTTAAATAAATGTAATATATATTATATATATTTTATACACCTTTACATTTTTTAAATTCATCATTCCTAATTACATGCATTAAATGGATTTTTTATATATTGAAATATATACACCCAATGATTTTTTTTTATATGACAATAAATCTAACAATCGCCTATAAATGGTAAAAGAGAGTCAATAAAGGACAATTATTAAACATATGGAAATATAATAGAGTCTACTTTTGACGTCTATAGATTGCAAGAACATTTAAGTGAAATCTGAGAATAGTGATCAGAATTTTTTAATTATTGTATATTAATAATATTTTAATTATTGATTTATGAAGTGTAAACTAGTTAGTCTGTGTGGGGTTTTATTTTCACAAATTTTAGGTTCAACTTTCATGGGAGGGGTTGAGGATAGAAGTCACTTTGGTGGAATTAAAACTATCCCACGGGGCGTCTAAGCTCAACCAAGCTTCATACATTCTTGGTGATAAGCATCCTATTGTGAGTTGGTCGTTTTTCTTCCATCCAATAAGCAGGTTGACCCTAACCTAAGTTCAACCTAGTCACAAATAAAAACCCAAATATATATATATTCCCAAAATTTCACTAATTAAACATGGCATGAATTTGGCTTTAGAAAAAAAAGAAGAGCTTGGAACATTTGTTTTATTAGATGAATGGAAATAATATTCATATAGAAGGATAAGGGTTGTAAATGAGAAACCCATTATGGAACCTATGCTTTGAGTAGATTCAAGTTGAAGATGATTTATGAAAAAGAATTATATAAGAGTAACGTTTGTCAACTTTCAGGTGGATACTCCCACCATACATGATGCGACAATAAAGCATTATTTCTAGTGAAAATGAAATTGTATTGATAGTAATAAACCATTTGTGTATAATATATATTATATAAGTATAATATATATAACTATTATATATAATATATATATAACTGATGTTTATGCCATAGATTAACATATTCATATTACATATACTTTAAATTATGGAATTAATTTTTTTGTAAGTAACTTGGTAATAATTTATTTTATTTTTTTGGCTTAAGTAGAGAAATTAAAAATATAAAAATTAAATTCTATTTCACGGTTATTTATGCATGATTATTATTTAAATAAATGTGGTGTAGAGGATTTATTCTCAACGATTACTCATCTTTCTCTTTTATTACATTAAAACTAGGTAAATATGTTGCATCGTCCCTTAAAACACCATCAAAACCTTGAATAGCCTTAAAGGTGATATTTATCATTTAACCATTGTAACTCTTTTCCTTAATATGGTGCAAAGTTGTATTTCTACCTTCTTCCACAATGCCCATGTGAATAGTGATAAGTTCATTAGTGTGCTAGTATGAGTCCCACGTAAGGGAGTATATGGTGTTTTAATTCCTAGTGAAACATGTATCAGCCACAATGTTGCCCAAATATTCATTTGCCTTGGAGCTTCTATTGGCTCTTCTCATAAACTTTCTCTTCTAGCTTGAACATGTCTAATTAAAGCCTTTGCAAAACTCTTTGGCTTCAATTTTCTTTTGAACCAGCCTAGAAGGACTATTGTTGGGATTTGGTAATGGTTTGTGGGTTGGTGAGTAACCATTATTCTCTTATAAGACCTTTCTTATATCCTTTTTCCAAATTTATTGTGTTCTCTTTCCTATGAGCATGACCTCACTTCTCATTTGAGCTCTATGGTGGTTCATACACCAAGATGAGCACCCTCTACTTCATAATATATATTTTTCTCGAATTGTTACTCTCCCTTTCACTTTCTCTATCAGCTACAAAACTTAAAGCCAAAGCTACCTAAGAGGCCATACTATATCAAAAGTTGATTATTATTATGAAAAGAAGTAACTTAAAGAGTGACCCTCCCACTATTATAAACTAAACTAAATAAAAATCCTTATCAAAATCTTCATTACTAAGAATGAGCGTATTATCAATTTCTCCTATTCCAAAATTTTGAGCAACATCTTACCATGCTCACCCTATAATTCATAATATATAGTTTTCTCAAAGTGTTACTCTCTCTTTCACTTTCTCTATCCACTATAAAACTTAAAGCCAAAGCTACCTAAAAAATCATACTAGATCAAAAGTTGATTATTATTATGAAAAGAAATAACCTAAAGAATGACCCTCCCACTATTATAAACTAAACTAAATAAAAAGCCTTATCAAAATTTTCATTACTATGCATGAATGTGTTATCAATTTCTCTTATTCCAAAAGTTTTAAGCAACATCTTACCATGCCCTTTCCTATTCCACTTTTTTAACAACATCTCATTATGAACTCCCTAAAAAATAATTATTGTAACCAAATTTCACTACCTTCATCCTCTCATGTGACCAACCCTCTATATATATAATAATATGATGGACTATGTCCAAATAACTTAAATGTGCGTACTACTTCCCAAATGATATGCTTATTGCATGACAAGCTACAACACAACAAACATTCTGATATTCATACGAATGACAACAAAATTTGGAAGGAAAACTCATTTTCAAGGGAATATACTCCAACTATGGTTATCCTATCGTTATATGGATTTCTCAAACATGTTGCTTAACATTAGAGAAACTATAGAATAAAAAACACAGGAATACGATGTCCCGACCAAGAAGATATACATAAATCATGAGGACGGTTACCCACTCTTTTTAAATAATAAATTCAATTATTTAGTGATCCATAAGTCATGAATGTGACTATGTACCTTCTCAGAGAAAAATACTACTTACCTTTAAAACAAATATATTCACGATTCTCACTTCTAAAAACATTGTAGATAAATGTTTTTTAAATACAAATATATCAAGAAGAAGACTGCTTACCTTATCCATAAAGAGTATTATTTTAAAATATACATAGATCAAGAGGAAGATGGCTATATCATTAATTAATTAATGTTTTTAAAACATAAAATAGAACTTCTCCATTTATTTTATATATATAAAAGTTTGTATAGGGTTTAGTTTTGATGAGATTTTAGGTTATTTTGAGGGTGTTTAGG
>APFE031126812.1:0-14100 GCA_000404065.3 Pinus taeda
ATATACGTGATATTTAACCTATTTTGAGTATCTCCATTTCTCGCACACACATATTAGAGTTGGCCATAATTTGTTATTTGAATTACTTGAGTTTCTTTAAAGGAGTTCATAGTAATTTGTTATTGGATTTTTACACGGAATATAAATTCCTTAACTTAATATAAAAAGCTAAATTAATTTTTAAATGATGAGTTGTTTTTTATAATATTTAATATAAAAAATTTCCACCATTTTTTTAAATGACGTTTTAATAAAATTTCGTAATTTAAAAAAAATTATAAATTTGTTAAGTTGTTTTTTACTATATATTGATGGCGAAATTTGTTAACCAATTTTTAATCTTTATTTTAGGAAAAGTTGTATGGTCTTGATTTCTATACCAAGAGAAGCTTTATTTATCACTAATTTAAATTTAGATTTTTTTTGTCTTCCTTTAATAAATTTGAATGTTGTTTTTATGTTGATGATTATATGAAGGACTTGTTAGTTTGAGCTAAGTATTAATAGGTTCATAGACAAATAATTTTCATTTTAGCTAAAGAAATATTTTGCTATATATTTGTAACTGAAATTTTATCTTAATTATATATTCAAATCAATTATCTTAATTATATATTCAGATCTTTGTGTGGATAACAATAGTAACATTATTACCTACTTAATGAGAATCTTATGGAATTTTATTTTTTTAGAAGTTATATTTAGTCACGATTTTTATTTAAAAATGAAAAATAATGTTACTAGAATCACTTTTTTTTAAGAATGGTGATGTTAAAAATACAATGAAACAATTGAGATTGTTAGAGCAAAAACCTCAAAACCAATCCTTAAGTTGAAAAATAGTGTTACATCACACATTTTTTTGAGTTAACTTTTCATTTGTTTTTAACAATAACTTTATCAATTAATACAAGTACAATAATAAAAAAAACATAAAATCAACTTATGAATTGAACAACCTTGTAAAACAATAAAAGAGAAAATTATACTTATTGAAACAACTTAAACCCAATTCAAAATTTCACAGAGTATCTGAATCTAATATCTATACATCATATTCGCATTCTCAGCATTCAAAGACCCTAATCACAATACTCCAAAGATAAACACATCATTCTTTCTGAACACAGCTAAGCCAGAACTCAACCTAATTGAAAAAAAAACACTCACAACTTGCAAAGAGAGGACGAGAGACTTCGTAAGTCCACTCAAATCCATTCTGCAAAGCATTAAACATATCCACACGTGCAGCAAATTGACAGTTCAACTTGTAATGCCATCTAAAATCCACACGTGCAGCAAATGACAGTTCAACTTGTAATGCCAACTACAATCCACGTGTGCAGCAAATGACAATTTAAGTTGTAATGCCGTGGGTGGCAACTTCGTTAGAAAGACGACAATCCTCGATTTTGCCTATAGTTTCCATGAATCCGCTACTGGACCCCACGAATTATTGAATTCGAGTAGTATGGGGCCTTTGCCGCTTTAACGGCATCCGGTAATATGACTCAGAGTCGTAATGCCACGAGACCGTTACTTCGAATCATAGACTCCACCGACTGTCACAATCAGTCCGACGAAGCAAACTCGATATTTACAAAAAGGTGAGGATGCTAGAGATACAATGACTGGTTTCAAATCAATAATGTCTCTCCTTGTCCATGTCAGCAGTAATACAAAAATACAAAAAAACTGCGGAATGCTGTTTGAATTCTGGCAGGCTGATCTGGACCGTCCTCAATACACAGTTGGAGGCCACTAATTTATTCCCCAAATGATTAAGCGGCGCATTCTACTCGTGCACGCAATTGAGTTGTTGAACCTTCTTCCACCGACTATAAATAAATATTTATAGATCACCCATACCGACTACCACCCCTTTTTTAATTAAAGGGGTGCGAAACTTTAAAAGAAGCTTCTCTTGGGTAGATATATATAATATAGTGATGTAATTAGACCTATAATATACATTGAAATTCCAGTGAGAAGATCATCATTAAACCTTCCCAACTACTTTATCTCCCTCACTTTTTCATAAATAAAGTTTCCAGCCGTGGAAATTTTGTATTATTTGTTGCTATCTAATACCAGCTGGAAATTTGTATTATTTGTTGCTATGTAATACCAAACAAAACTAAGTAAAAGAATAATTTTTTAATTTACAAAAAATAGCTACTACCAAATGGGCCAACGTGAAATATTATTACGCTAATATTATTACTAATATAAAAATATTGATGTGTGAACGTAATAGTTAAAAATGAACATGTGCTTATTTGTAAAATTCTGAAAAATATCAGATTTCGAACAATCACAAATACTATTGAATTACAGCACCCAATTTTAGAATTTCAAACCTCCTGGAATCACACTAACCAACCCATGGATATTAAGGTGTAACCGGTCATGAACCTCGTCATAATGAAACATTGAATGAAATCTAACTTAATCGATTCAATTATAGATAAAATGTAATCGTTTTTCATCACAACAGCAGACATTTTATCGAAAAGAATTATTTGATATTGATACATCATACTTATATTATGGAAAGAATTTTGTTGTCAAACCTTTCAAGTGCCATTCACTTCGTGTATTAATATTTAGTCTAGGCTTTTTTATGTCTCCACTGTGTTTTATATTTTCAATGTTTATTTTTTTTTTCTCGTGGTTTTGGTTTAAAAAATATTTTTTTTGAAATATTTGTTTTTGATTTAGGGTGTGTTTCCCGTCATTGGCAGCTTCTTTAAATATTTTTCAGAAATATATATTATATATATATATTTAATATTATATATATAATATATATATTCCTTGACTACTTAAAAAATCACTATTTAATGTATAAATTAAAATACAATTTAGTTTCATCATAAATTATAATAAATGTTAATCTAATTTAATCATTAAATGGGTGTTGCAATTTCTCATTTCAATATGGGAGGTCGAACAATATGTGCATAGAATATTTATCTATCTAGAGAGCTAGACCAATATGTATTTATATGGAGATACAATGTACGGGAATTATTTATTTTGCTACCTGGGTTGAAGATTCATTTTATTCTAGAATGTCAGGTTGATAGAAAAGATATATAATTTATTTTTCATATAAATAATTTGAAAGTAAATAGTTGATTAATAATTAATTTTATTGGTTAATTTATTTGTATTTTTTTACAATATATTTATTTATCAAGTAATTATAAATAAGAAAAACTAAGATATGAATTTGTAAGAATTGAATTTTTTCGTTGGGAGTGATGATTAATATATATCTATCTCCATATATATATATGGATTAATATATTAAGTATATGAATATTAATAGATTAAGTAACGCGTCTGAATGAAACAAAATTTATTGAATGAGTTTTATGTTAATTAATCATTGAAATTATGTGAAGTTTGAATATATACTTTTTCTTAAGGATGGATTAATTAACTAATTAGACATCGAACTATTGAATGAGCTTTTATCTTAACTAACCATTAAAATAATGTGGCAAAAAATATCATCCTTGAGCAATTGTGAATTTATTTTAAATATAGGTATTTTCTAAAAGATGTGGTCTTTAACTATTATAAATTTATTTAAAATATAGGTGTTTCTTAAAACTTAACTGAAATTATGTGAGATTTGGATACATATTTTTTGTAACACTTTCATCTCACATCTACTCAAGCAACTGATCAGCTGGCGTAAACATGCGATAAGAGGCCACTATGATATGATTCGACCTCTTAAGTCACATTAAGGAAGTGGAATCGATGGAAATACACCATACAAAGATTAATTTTCAGCTACAAGACCCTCAGGAGACATGTCAGGCACTCAAATAGCATGTCCCTGGGTTCCATTGATGTTCTGGGTCTCTTAGGCCACAATCGCTTTCATGCTATGGGCAAGTGAGCGACCAAAAACCCAAAGTTGCTCTCACAGGCTTGTCTGCCAACAACCAGAGACCAAAGTTGTTAGTGTTATGCTAGTGACTTCGTGATTTGAGCCACTTTTTTAGGCCCAGAGCCCAGGTCACTGCCCAGAATTGAACCATCTCCTCAAATCAGTAAAATAACATGGAAATGACAATACTGAAGAAAACACTTGTTCAAGACCTTGACTAGACCCCTACTAGCCATGATAGGAATTTCGTCAAACATATTGCAACTGTGTAACCTACAAGTGTAATTAACAATTATGAGCATAGGAGTCTTATACTTAGCTGAGAATCACTAAGAACCATTGATGCCTCAACACATCAACTTCCATTCCATCCATTAGGTCATAAATACATTTATGATTCAATTACAAGTAAAAACATTATGAGAGCCACACATGGCTATTGCAATAAAACACATATATAACCAGCATACTAGAAGAAAAAAATACTCATGAAAGTACAGCGATATAGACCACAGACAATCCATCAAAATTCTCATAGAAATACAAGGAGAAAAAACCTTTCATTAATGATGCAAAATGTAAACCTAGGATGGGACTTCCACGTTCCACCCGATTGTAGAATGGCTGAGACAAATTTCTCTTTAGCCATTCACCCACGTGCAATATTCCAAGCATGAATATGGAATCTCATAGAACACATCAATCAAAACTCATCCAGGGCTTCTAGAGGCCATCCACCTCAACCCATCAAATAATGATTCCCTCTCACAATCGGACATCACAAAACCATCATTCGATTGGTCTCCATCCAAGCCTTCCAAGGCTTCCAGAGCATTTTTCAACCAAGTTTTCAGGACTAGTAACTCAACCCACAAATTATTCAGGGCTTCTAGAGAATTTTTCCAACCAGAGCTTCTAGGACTAATAATTCAACCCACCAAGGGCTTCCAAAGCATTTTTCCAACCAAGGCTTCCAGGACTAGTAACTAAACCCAAGCTGTTACAAGGCTTCCAGAGTGTTTGTCCAACCTAGGTTTCCAAGACTAATAACTCAACCCAAGCTAAGGAAACATGAGAACCAACCAAAACAAAACAATGAAAGTAAACCCACAATCACCATGGCTATCTAAGAAATAGCAAGGCAAGACAATTCACTGTCAATCCTGACCATCCTCCATGCCAATGAGAGATCACAACCAAAAATCCACATACATATGCCATGCATGCCAAATCTAGTGAAGAAAACATACATGCAATTGGGTGCCTCCAAGAAAATCTGATGTAGATGTTGATCCTGATGCCCTCTTTCACTTTCCTACTTTTCCTTTGCCTTCTTGCTCCAAAAATCCAAGTATGCCACACCCTCCAAGAGTGCTCCAAGAAAAATCTAAGTCTCCAAGAGTATGAGAGAGAGATAATAATGAGAGAGCTACAAAACTGAACTAGAAAAATATTACCAACTAATTTTCTAAAACCCTTTTATGTACAATGCCTCTGTTTTCTTCATTTTCCTTTATTTTCCTTCAATTTCCTCCTCACATGCAACATGTGACCTTTCACCTCCATTTTCTCCTAATTTCCATTATTTTCATAAATAAATGTTCCAAAATGCCATTTGTCTTTCCAAAGCCTTAGCCATTTCCTTTGCCAATTTTCTTAGCCATAACCAATCACAAGTGATCCCCATCACTAGGATTCTTCCCAACATTAAGCTTGGAATAAGTGTTCGATCATCCATGGTTATTATTTTGCCTTTATTTACTTTTATTACATGGAATTTTCACCAAGGCTATTACAAAACCCCCCCCCCCCCCCCCCTTTGGGGGAACACCGTCCTCGATGTTCAACAACACCTATAACCATAAAACTACTGTAGGCAAAATATACTACTGATGGAGCTTTATAACTTAGCTCGATGCAGTATTTACAATGATCATCCTGCTAAAAGAAAACCAACATAACAACATAATAACATGACATTATAAAAATATACACAAAGTGGAGCTTTATAACACAACTCACGGTGGTATCTACATCCATATACACATATACATAAACCAACATAATCAAAAAATATACCAAAAAATATACCAAAGCATGTACCAAAATACCAAGCCAAAACTACTTTGCCTCTACCGGAAAACAAGGAAGGATACATAGCCCACATCTAATCCGCCATCTCCCATGTAGCTTCATCGAGCCCAAAGTGCTTCCATTGCACCTTAACTTTCTCGATTGCTCAGTTCCAGAGCATGAACACATTTTTATGCAATATATACTGAGGCTTTGGTTGGAATTCTCCATTTGGTTCCACCTGCAATACAAACCACTCAATCACATGATCAACATCATTAACATACTTCTTAACCAAATATACATGGAAAACATCATGGACTTTCACTGTAAGAGGTAGTGCAATTCGATAGGCTACTGACCCAATCCTCTCAATAATGCCGAAGGGTCCACAAAAGCGTGGTGCCAGCTTTGCACATGATCCAATCTGCAAGGAGTTCTTCGGTTTGATGTGCAAGTACACCTGTTCCCCAACTTAAAACTCCTTGAATAACCTATTCCTATTTTCATAACTCTTCTGCCTATCATGTGTTTCTTTTAGATTCTTCTTAATTACCTGCATTTCCTGTTCCATGTCTACCAACATATTTGGTCCAATCAACAACCTGTTAGCTGGATCAATCCCATTGATGGAAGTGTTGTAAGTCCGCCCATACAATGCCTCCAAAGGACTCATCCTCAATGACTCTTGATAATCGTTGTTGTATGCAAACTCTACCAAAGGGAGATACTCTTCCCACTTCCTTTGGTGATGCATCACATACATCCTCAACATGTCCTCTAATATCCTATTGACCCTCTCTATCTGTCCATCTATCTGCGGATGATAAGTTGTGTTGAAGGCCAACTTTGTGCCCAAACCTACAAACGAATTCTTCCAAAACATAGGAGTGAACTTTGCATCCCTGTCTGACACAATCTTCTTTGGAACACCATGCAATCTGACCACATCTCGAATGAATACCTGTGGCACATTGCTAGCTGAAAATGTAGACTTAACCGGAATGAAATGTGCAACCTTCGTCAACCTGTCCACAATAACCATGATGGAATCATGCTACCTCACAATATTTGATAACCTTGTGATGAAATCCATGGAAATGACCTCCCATTTCCATTCGTGAATCATAATCAGCTATAGCAGTCCACCTGGGTGTTTACATTCTGCTTTCACTCGCTAACAATCAAAACATCTTGCCACAAAATCTGTTAGATCCCTCTTAATATTCATCCAATAATAAAATCTATTTACTATGATTAGTGTCTTTTGATACCTTGGGTGACCTGAATAAAGTTTCGCATGAAACTCCCTCAAGATCAGCTTCTTGAGCTCATTGTTATCCGATACTTATATCATGTCTCGAAACCTAAGCAATCCATGTGGCGTAAGAAAATAATCCATATCCTGTACACCTGCACATGTACCTGTACCCGTACATGTACATATACTTCCACATGTGCCTATACCTATACTAACATCATGTTGCAACCTTTGCACAATCTCCATATGCCTAACATCCTGTTGACCTTCCTACAAGATCCTATCATGTAAGTCTGTCCCATAAGAGCTCATAGTTGCCAAGTGATTTACTTGTACCCATATGTTGAGAGCATCTGCCACCCCGTTCTCTTCAAATTTGATGTACTTGATCTCGAAATCAAACTCGCTAATTGTGGCCAACCATCTAGCCTGCCTGGCATTTAGATTCAGCTAGTCAAACAAATACCTCAATCCAATGTGATCACTCATAAGTACAAATCTCCTGCCAAGAAGATATTGTTTCCATATATTCAATGCATGTATGATCGCTGCTTACTCCAAGTCATGTGTCGGCTAGTTCTGCTCATGCTCGTTTAGTTTATGGGATTCATAACATACCACCCATCCATCCTGCATAAGGACTCCACCAAGTTCTCTCTTGCAAGAATCTGTGCATACCACAAACTCTTTGTCTAGGTATGCAATCTGTAGCATTGGTGTATGTGTCAACAACTGCTTAAGTTGCTCAAATATAGCCTCACGCTCCTAAGTCCATTCGAACTTCTTACCTTTCCTTTCCAATTATGTGATAGGATAATAAATATGCAAGAAGTTCACGATGAACCTCCTATAGTAGCCTGCCAAACCCATGAAAGATATCACCTCATCCACACTCTTAGGAGCTACCCACTCCATGATGGATCTTATATTTTCTAGATCTACTGCAATTCCCTCCTTGGGGACAACGTGCCCCAAGTAGTGTACCTCACTCTGAAAGAAACTACACTTGCTAGGCTTAACATACAACTGATGCTCTCTCAACAACCTCAACACTATAGCAACACTATAGCTAAATTCTCGGCATGCTCTTCCTCATTTTTAGAATATACCATTATAACATCAATGAACCCAATAAAAAAACTTATCCAAATATGTATGCAACATGCTATTCATCAAACACATAAACATAACTGGAGCATTAGTTAAGTCAAATGGAACAATGCCAAACTCATAATTCCCATACGGGGTCCTAAATGTAGTCTTGTAAATGTCCTCCTCTTTGATCTGTACCTGATGGTATCCAAATCTCAAGTCGATTTTCGAGAACACTGCTACTCCCTTCTACTGATCGAATAAGTCATCAATCCTTGGCAAAGGGTACCTATTCTTGATGGTCACTTTGTTCAACTACATGTAGTCAATGCATAATATGAGTGTTCCATCTTTCTTCTTTACGAACAATACCGATGCGCCCCATGCTGACACACTTGGCCTAATGTATCCCTTGTACAACGTTTCCTTCAACTGCAACTTTAACTCAACCAACTCAAGTGTGCTCATCCTTTAAGGTGCTTTTGATGCTGGAGATGCCCCTAGTACTAACTCAATAGAAAAGTCTACCTCCTTGTGAGGTGGAAAATCTGTAATGTCCTCAGGAAATACATCCTTGAACTATTGTAGAACTGGGTATATTCTCAACACATTTGCATCCTTAACTTCCTTACCTTTATTACGAGAAATGTGCACTGCAAATAACTTGCACCCTTTCCTATGACTAAGCTTTGCTTGCATAGCTGTCACCATCCTAGCTGATGTAACTTTCTTCTTACCCTGTAAGACTCTTAGTTATCCATTTTCATCAACACACTTAATGGCTTTAGCATAATAGTCTACCTTGGTTCTATGAAGATACAACCAGTCCATGCCCAACAACATACCATATGGACCCAACGGTAATACATTCAAATGTGTTGTGGTAGGCATACCATTCAAGTTAAATTCACAAGCTCTTACCTAATGATGAAATCATTTCTTTGTATCTGTAGCCAACTGCACTAACCAAGACTCTATATGAAATTCCTTACTCAAACCACACTTATCCACCAAGTTAGGACTAACATAGATATAATTAGATCCAGGGTCAATCAAAATAGAAATAACTTAATCACAAAGCTTACCATCCATCTCAATGATAGATGCCCGATGCTCTGCCTGTTTGTTATCCAATGCTGCATAAATACGTGGAATACTCTGACCAACATCCCCAACAGTCTGTGCCTCCTGCGCACTGTATATTTGAAGTATACCACCCTGATTCTATGGACAATCTCTCCTGCAATGATGTTTGCCAAAGTCCATCACTCTATAAACTTCCAACATATATCCTTGTTCTCTTCTCTTGGCCAAAATCCTTGTCCTCTATCTGATGTATTGAACTTCTTAGGTGGTGCAAAATTCTCCTTATTACATGTGTCCGGTGGTCATACTCACTTCTTTTCCCATTTATCTTTGTTCTTTGCATTACCTTTCTAGTTTCGCTTAGTCTCAATTCTGCACTTCGATTGTTCATAGCAATGCTTCAGTTTTTGGATGGCCTCCTCCAATGATATAGGCTTGTCAAACTCAATCCTATCTTTGAATGAAATCGGTAATCCACTAATAAATCTCTGAATCTTATCCTTCTCCTCCTTGAGGTAAGGCACATAACTCAAAAACTCCAAAAATCTGCCAATGTACTCATCATTCGTCATGGATCCCATCTTTAGCTCATAGAATTCTTTCACCCTACCATCAAAGTGTCTTTCCGACAAATACTTCTTCTTGAATATCCTCTCAAATTGACTCCAAGTCAAATCTTCCTCATTTATACCCTGACATTCTTCACGTCTTCCCACCAAATGTTGTCTTTTCCTTTGAGAATGAATGTAGCCACTCTAGCTTTCATATTTTCTCAACAATCATGTAATCTGAAGAACTTCTTCATGCCTAACAACCATGCCTCTACATCTTGTGATTTATTTACCTCTCGATCAAAATTAGGTGGCTTTTCTTTCTTAAACTCATTTGGAAAATACCCCTTATCACTCCTCTTGTAAGGATGATATCGATGACTATCATAGTGCTTATCTGAATCAAAACTAGAATCATCCCTATGTCTATCCCTTCTCCTATCTGGAGTGTGTCAACTCTATCTGATTAGTGACCACCATGCAACCTACTACCATATGCCCCATTAGTTCTATCCTCCTACTCATGGCTGATCCGAAGCGGTCCTTGTCGCTACAAATTTGACAAGCTATGAAGAATGCCTACATTTACCTTTGCTAACTTTTTCTGTGCTTGTATGATTCTTTCATTATCTGCATTACAAATCCTTATTTCTTCCTTTAAACTTCTCAATGTCACTGTTAATTCGAAAGAGTTCCCAACACTATAATGCTCTTCTGATTCATAGGGAGAGTCTTTGTAGTCAACCATCTTGCTAGCTATTTGATATTTCTTCTTGCAAGGTATATCATGTTAGCTAAACCAAGTCACAATAAACGAGCGTACCTTAGTATAGCTCGGGGAGGATACCTTGTCTGCAAAATCAACAAATCAGCGTGATACATGTATAAAACATTCATGACAACATATAGAACATAAAACATAAGTATACGACCATGCAACCATCATTCTAGCTAGATTTCAGTCATCAATGCATGACCTTAACAACAACAAGTACCACAACCTCATGCATGAAAACTACCATCATTACTTCACTATACACTTGACCACAAGCAAACATGAACATGCATAAGTGATGCATAACCATCCACACGTATGCATAAACACATATGACCAAGCATGGATGAATAATACTTGAAATCAAACCTGCAAGAATGATACATGCAACCAAGCATACAAGAATGTAACCAAACATTCAAAAATGTAACCAAGCATACTACAATGATACATTTAAGTGACATAGATAGACATGTAATTATTCATACACTCACAACAATGCATTCCACAATAACACTTCAAATTTCACATGAAAACACCATTACAACCATGAACAACATCATGCAATTGTAATAAGCACATGGAATGAAAGGGTGAGAGACACACATGTAACTGACATGCATGCATGACCAACACATAGCCCATCCAGTACGAGGTGAACTATTCTCTGATAACACTCTATAACACACTTATCCCACATCTACCCAAGCAATTGGCCAGTTGGGGTAAACATGCGACGAGAGGACACTATGATGTGATTTGACCTCCTAAGTCACGTTAAGGAAGTGGAACCGACATAACCACACCATACAGACATTAATTGTCAATTACAGGACCCTTAGGAGAAATGGCAGCCACTCAGACAACCTGTCCCCGGGTTCCACTAATGTTTTGTATCTCGCAGGCCACAATCACTCTCATGTTATGGGAAAGGGAGCGACGAGAAACCCAAATTCGCTCTCATAGGCTTGCCTACCAGTGACCAGAAACCACAGTTGCCATTGCTATGCCAGCGACTCCGGGATTTCAACCACTTTTTCAGACCCAGAGCCCAGGTCACTATCCAGAATTGAACCATTTCTTCAAATCAGTAAAATAACATGGAAATGAAAGTACTAAAGAAAATATTTGTTCAAGACTTTGACTAGACCCCTACTAGCCATGATAGGAATTTCGTCAAACATATTGCAAATGTGTAATTTACAGGTGTAATTAACAGTTCTGAGCATAGGGTATCATATTTAGCTGAGAATCACTAAGAACCATTGATGCCCAACACATAAAATTCCATTTTATCCATTAGGTCATAGATACATTGATGATTCAATTATAAGTAAAAACATGATGAGAGCCACAAATGGCTGTTGTCATAAAACACATACATAACTAGCATAATAGCAACAAAAATACTCATAAAAGTATAAATGTATAGACCACATACAATCCATCAAAATTCTCATTGAAATACAAGGAGAAATAACATTTCATTAATGATGCAAAATCCAAACCTAGGATGAGACTTCCACGTTCCACCCTGTTGTCTAGGTAAATCCTCTCTACAGATAGAGAATATCCCTTTAGCACAATGAGTGGGACTAGCAACCTACGTGACAATCTACAAGACACTTTCCTAAATTACAATTGAAATGAGAGAAGAGGAAGATGGCCTACCTCATTCTGATGCTATAACGTCCTCCTTTATTGAAGACCTCAAACCACTTGTGCCTTAGGCTCAATCCTACTTCTTACAACATTTGAATGCTTACACAATAGATCAAAGACACAACAAAGCATGCGAATACAAATAACATAATTAAAAGTAATCCACTTAACAGATCAAGGAGTATTAAGATAAATGATGCATTAACACACACATTTATGGAAAGTAAACCAAAAGTTGTATATATTAATAGAATAAAGGAGGAAGCATACAACCAAGCCTTGATGTCGATAAGCTCTCATTGAGTGAATGTCCAAGTCCAAGCTCAAGCTCTCCATGCACTCCTTCTCCAAGCCAAATGAGTAGCATGTAGGCACAATCTCAGCATAAGGGTGCAAATACTCAAAGACCAACCATTTGGGAATGTCAAAAGATGAATATATAAGAAGGGAAAGGGAGTTAGGATCTATCCAAAGATAGGAAAAGGCCCTCATCTCAAGGAGGTAACTCATAGGGATAAGACCAAAGGCCCAAGTTGAGAGAACTTGACCTCATCCACACTGAACAACCTCTAGATCGTCGTTCTGGAAGCCTATAGATCACGAAGCTTCTTGTGCTCTTTGGGAAAAATTGCCTTTTAGGGATCATAGCGGGTATCCAAGCCAAAAATGCATTGACATCGCGAGGCTAGTATTTTGCAACTAGCAATCAACACGGGTATTCAGTGTAAGGGTCGTGATGATGCTAAAATTAGGGTTTTAGATCCCCTTTTCTCCAGAGAGAGCTCAAGGCATTTTTCATTAGTGTTTTAGGGAGGATTTGAGCTACATATGAGGATGGATGTACTGCATGATTACCAAGTTTTAGGCACTTTGGGGTATGACACAGGGAAGTGAAAGAGGCATGACAAAATATTGTGTAAAACACCTAACCGTAGAACGACTGAGCCAAATCTTTCTTCAGCCATTCACCCCCATACCATATTCTATGCATGAATATGGGATCTCATAGAACACATCAATCAATACTCATCCAGGGCTTCTAGAAGCCATCCACCTCAACCCATCAAATAGTGATTCCACCTCACGACCAAACATCAAAAAACCATCATTAGATTGGTCTTGATCCAATCCTTCCAGGGTTTCCAGTGAGTTTTTCCAACCAAGGCTTCCAGGACTAGTAACTCAACCCACAAATTATTAATGGCTTCTAGAGCGTTTGTCTAACTAGGGCTTCTAGAACTAGTAACTCAGCCCACCAAGGGATTCCAGAGCATTTGTCCAACGAAGGCTTCTAGGACTAGTAACTCAACTCAACTCAAGTTGTTATAGGGCTTCTAGAGCATTTGTCCAACCAGGGTTTCCAGGACTAATAACTCAACCCAAGCTAAGGAAACATGTGAATTAGGCAAAACAATGCAATGAAAGTAAACCCACAATCACCAAAGCTATCCAGGAAATGGAAAGCCAGGAATTCCACTGGAAATCACCACCATCCTCCATGGCAATGACAAATCACAACCAAAAATCCACATGCATATGCCATGCATGCCAAATCTAGTGAAGGAAACATACATGCAACTTGGTACCTGCAAGCAAATCCGATGTAGTTGTTGATCCCGATGCCCTCTTGTTGGGTTGTGTTATATTATTTCCACGACTAACCTACGTAGTGAACTGGGGGGTGGAGCCCCCC